>WOVY01000827.1:0-233189 GCA_013436015.1 Rhipicephalus annulatus | reverse complement strand
TCGACGTATCCATTGCCTCCTCGGAGGCACTGGATGCCCGCACATGCGGGTATTAGTTCGGATTTCGGGCCTCGCCTGGTGAGGGGAGGCCTTGATACCCGAGGACTCTGGAGTCTCCAGTCTCTGTTTGGGAGTAGGCGGTGTAGCCTGGGCTACAGCCGCCTTGGGGGCAGGTGCCACAACCGCCGGCTCGGTATGCGCGGGCCGAAGGAGTGGCGAAGGCTGGTGCGGCGGTGCCCCCTGACGCGCCGCATCAGCGTATGTAGGTCCATGGAATGGAGCGACTCTTCGCCGTGCTTCCTTAAATGATATGTTCTCCTTCACCTTTAATGTAATTATTTCTTTTTCTCTTTTCCAGTATGTGCAGGAGCGTGAATATGCGGCATGGTTTCCTTCGCAGTTTACACAGTGTGGCGGTTGTTTGCAGTTCTCAGACACGTGGCCTAGGACTCAACATTGTGCACAAGTCTGGCGACCACGACAGGTTTTAGAGCCAGGGCCATACCTCTGGCATTGGAAGCAACGACGAGGGTTTGGTATATACCGCCTGATATATGTCTTCGTGTACCCTGTTTGAATGGAATCTGGTAGTTTACTGGATGCAAACGTGAGTATTAAGTATTTCGTCGGTATTTCCTTATTATCTCTTATGATGACAATTCTCTGTACATTATTGACATTTTGGCTCTTCCACCCTTCCAAAAGTTCAGTTTCGGTCAGGTCAAGTAAGTCTGCGTCAGATACCACTCCGCGAGTGATGTTCAGAGATCTGTGTGGTTACGGCGATCGGTACGTCACCAAACGTTGAGAGGCTGTCTAGCTTTACAAATTGTGCTTTGTCCCGAATTTCGAGAAGAAGGTCTCCGCTAGCCATTTTCGTTACTTTGTATCCAGCCCCGAAAGTTTCAGTAAGACACCTGGCAAGTACGAAAGGAGATACGGTCCTGGATTGCTTTCCGTTTTTTTCACAGTGAATGACGTGGAAGTGGAGAAAAGTTTCTATTGGCTGGTTGAAGAAACATGTCGTCGGTGCGTACCCGCTTTAGGCCGGTACGATCAGACAGTAGAGGGAATACTCCACGCATGCCGGTCTTATTTTTGTTCAGCAGCATTGGCGGCCACCCACCACGGAGCCCAACAAGGGGACGCTGCAAGTTTGCAGGCGCTGAAAGCTTGCAGACGTCAGCCGTACAACACTGCCATAACCCAATGCGCCTAAACCAAGATAGGCTATTTGCACAGGGTTAACCCTTGCCGCCGGGAAAATTGGAAGTAAACAGAAGAGAGTAGAAGACAGGACATATAGATAATGAGAGATAAAGACGAAGATGTAGGCAGAGAGAGATAGGAAAAGGCGACTGCCGTCTACGTGAAGCCGGGGCCAAAGGGGTGTGTTGCCTCTGCCGGGGGGCCTTAAAGGTCCAATCACCCAGCATTGGCTCAAACCACAGGATCCCCTTTTCCCCGGACATGGCAAAGCCAAGCACGGCTAGGCGCGGGAGGGAGTCAAAACTCGATGATGTTTGATGTTTTATGGCGCAAGGGCCGATTCACGGCCAAAGAGCGCCAGTTCATCTAACTAAAAATATGAACAATGATTGTGATAAGCGGCTGTATAAGGGCCATAAAATTCCTCGCAGTAAGGCGGGTAAAAACATACAAATAATAAAATCATGACCATGCCGTGAAAGGTGTGTGTGTGGTGTGAACAGATGACAAAAGTTGGTGATAATAAAAGACGATGGTGGATATGTATGGCATTAGCACAAGTGCCTCACTCGTTCAAACCCTTGCGTCCAAGGGCCGTGAGGCATGTGCTTTCTTGTGTAGCCACCGCAGCAAAACCTCTCTGGAGAGGTCATGCGACGGTATGCCCGGGTATATGACATGAAAGCTGTGAATTTCTTTTGAAAACGCTAACAATGATTTGTGACTAAAAAGCGGTTCCCTACCGACGAACATTGCAGGGTGTAAAGGTATATGTTGTCGGTAGGGTAATGGAAAGTGTTGTTTTCTTACAGTGTCAAATTGTTTGCACTCAATTAAAATGTGAAGGACTGTCAATGCTTCACCACATCTGTCACACAATGGTGGATCGCCACCAGACAAAAGGTGTGTGTGTGTCGTGTATGTGTGTCCTATCCTGAGTCTCGTTAGTATTACCTCTGTATAACGCGATTTTGATACGGGCAGCCAATGACCAAGGTGTGGCTTAATAACGTGTAGTTTGTTTTGTGTTTGTGTATCCCACTTGCTCTGCCAGTATACTCTGAGGTTTCGTTTGAGGGATGGTTTAAGATCGAATGACGGGATGGATATAGGTGTAGGGGCAGTGCTTTTGTGCACGGATGCAGCGAGCTGATCCGCCCTCACGTTGCCTTGAATCTCACGGTGCCCTGGCACCCAGCACACTACGACATGTTGTTTGAGTGTGTAAAGTGTGCATAAAATGGAGTAAAGTGAGACAAGGACTGGGTTTTTTTGTTTTTTTAAGACTGTGCAGAGCCGTTACCACACTTAGGGAGTCTGTATAAATTACTGCTTTTTGTATTTGTAATTGTTTGATGTGTTTAGCTGCCACAAGTATCGCGTACGCTTCCGCTGTGAAGATACTTGTGCGTGGATGTAGTGGACCAGCATCCGAAAAGGATGGGCCTACAGCAGCGTAGGACACAGAGGAGTTAGTCTTGGAGGCATCTGTGAAGAACTCAGGACATGTGTATTTGTGTTGAAGTTCCAAAAAGTATGTTCGGATATGGGCAATAGGCGCATGTTTTGTAACTTCAAGAAAGGACACATCACAGTCTATAGACTGCCATTGCCACGGTGGCAGATATGCTACAGGAGCCATTAAACTGTGTTCAAGTGAGACTCCAGTTTCCTCAGCTAGACTTTTCAGGCGAACTGAGAGGGGCTGCCTCATCGAAGGCCTGTTTTGAAACAGAATGGAGCTTGACAAATCATTAATAGTAGAGTATGAGGGGTGCTTCTTATCTGCTTTCACCTTAAAGAAATAAACAAAGGACATGTAAGTTCTCTGCAGATTAAGCGACCACTCATTTGACTCAACATAAAGGCTTTCTACGGGGCTGGTGCGAAAAGCACCCGTAGAAAGGCGGATGCCCAAATGGTGCACGGGGTCCAGCATCTTCAAAGCACTTTATGTTGCAGACTGGTAAACAATGGCCCCATAATCTAAGCGGGTGCGAATGAGGCTTCGATACAGATTCATGAGACATTGTCTGTCACTACCCCACGTAGTATGTGACAACACTTTTAAAACATTCATGGCTTTTAAACATTTTGTTTTTAGATACTTGATGTGCGGTACGAAGGTCAACTTGTTGTCCAAGATTAATCCTAAGAATTTATGCTCCGCATTGACAGACAGACGTTGACCGTTCAACTCAATGTCGGGTTCTGAGTACATGCCTCTCTTTCGGGAGAACAGGACACACGTTCTTTTTTGTGGGTTCAGTCGGAATCCGTTTTCCTCTGCCCATTTGGAGACCTTGTTTAAACCTAACTGAACCTGTCGCTCACACATTGCCAGATTGCAAGATCTAAAGCCGAGCTGGACGTCGTCGACATATGTACAATAAAACATATTGCGAGGGATGGACAATTGCAAGGAATTCATCTTGATGAGAAAAAGTGTGCAGCTAAGTACACCACCTTGTGGCACGCCTGTTTCCTGGACGAATGTTTGGGAAAGAACCGTGCCCACTCGGACACGGAATGTCCGGTTTGACAGGTAACTTTCGATTATGTGAAACATTCTTCCGCACACGCCAAGGTGGGACAGGTCTCTTAGAATTCCGAAGCGCCATGTTGTATCATAAGCCTTTTCGATATCGAGGAATACAGAGAGAAAATATTGTTTATGGACGAAGGCGTCCCTGATCTGTGCCTCGATGCGAACAAGGTGGTCTGTGGTGGATCTACTTTCTCGAAACCCGCACTGAAATGGGTCGAGCAAATTGTTTGTTTCAAGGAAATGTACAAGTCTGCAGTTTATCATTTTTTCGAAGATTTTGCACAAGCAGCTTGTGAGTGCAATAGGCCTATAACTCGAAGGTAAAGAAGGGTCCTTGCCCTCTTTCAAAATGGGAATTATAATAGCCTCTTTCCAGGAGTTAGGGAGAGTGCCAGAAAACCAGATAGCATTGTACAAACAAAGTAGGGTTTTTCGTGTTTCGATCGGTAGGTTTTTTAACATTTCATAAACGACACGGTCCGAACCTGGGGCAGAAGTACTGCAGGAGTTTAGAGACATTTGCAGCTCAGCAAGACTGAAAGCTTGGTTAGATGCCTCGGATCTAGTGCATTTGTGTTCAAGTTTCTGCTTTTCTATTCTTGTTCTGTATTTTTGCAAAGTGTCAGTATAGTGGGATGAGCTGGACACCTGTTGGAAGTGTGCACCGAGGAAGTTTGCCTGATCTTCCAAGGTATCACCCCTAGTGTCCACGAGTGGAAGTGTGTGTACTTGTTTTCCTGCTATCCTACCGACCATGTTCCAGACTTTAGCCTCCTGTGTGTATGAATTGATCCCTGCCAAAAACTTCTGCAAGCTTTCTCTTCTGGCCTGCCGACGCGTTCTCCTGCCTTGAGACTTTATTTTCTTGAAGCTTTCAAGATTTTCGGCTGTCGGTGAGTTCCGAAGCAGCCTCCAAGCTCTGTTTTGCTGTTTGCGCGCGTTTCGGCATTCAGAGTTCCACCATGGCACACGTCGTTTTCCAGGTTGTCCGTTTGTTTGTGGGATGCATTTTGTTGCAGCATCAATCAAAAATGCTGTGAAGTAGTTCACAGCAACATCAATGTTCAAAGTACAGATGTCATTCCAACCTAGACTAGCGATAGTATAAAACTGTTCCCAGTCGGCTCTGTTTATTAGCCACTTGGGAACACGTGGTGGGCACTCGGTTACTGTAGTGCTCAAAACTACGGGGAAGTGGTCACTTCCGTACAGATTACTGACGACATTCCACTGGAGTAGAGGGACAAGGGATGGAGATGCTATGCTTAGGTCTATGGAGGAGTAGGTGTTATTAGCGAGATTATAATAGGTTGGTTCTTTTCGGTTTAGGAGACACGCGCTCGACGATAGAAGGCACTGTTCGATCAGTCGACCTCGCGCGTCATACCGAGAGTCACCCCATAGCCTGCTATGCGCATTAAAGTCTCCAAGGAGAACATAAGGTTCCGGAAGTTCATCAATTAAAGAGTGTAAATCACGTTTTTGTAGCTGATAACTAGGAGGAATGTAAATCGTGCAGATTGTGATCAGTTTATCAAAAAGAACCGCTCGAACAGCCACTGCTTCAAGGGATGTTTGGAGTTGTAAGTGTGTGCATGCAATTCCTTGATTCACTATGATGGCAACACCTCCGGATGATGTCATGGCATCATCACGGTCCTTTCGAAAAATAACGTATTTGCTAAGAAATTTGTGTGTTTTGAATTAAGGTGTGTTTCTTGTACACACAGCACTTTTGGTGAGTGTTCGTGTAGGAGTTCTTGGATGTCGTCAAGGTTTCTGAGAAGGCCCCTGACGTTCCATTGTATAATTTGAGTGTTCATGGTAAATGTAAAATAATGCTGTGTGTACGAAAGCGAGTGGCTGTTTAGACGGGAAGTTTGAGTTCACCTAACAGGGCCGTCACCAGGCCCTGTTATTTGCTTTTTTGTTTTCTTGGCGCGCTCCAAGGAGCCACGCCGCTCTTTCGGCACCAAGGGTGCCGACGTATCCATTGCCTCCTCGGAGGCACTGGATGCCCGCCCGTGCGGGCTGTTAATTCGAATTTCGGGCCTCGCCTGGTGAGGTGAGGCCTTGAGACCGGAGGACTCTGGAGTCTCCGGTCTCTGTTTGGGAGTAGGCGGTGTAGCCTGAGCTACAGCCGCCTTGGGGGCAGGTGCCACAACCACCGGCTCGGTATGCGCGGGCCGGGGGAGTAGCGAGGGCTGGTGCGGCGGTGCCTCCTGACGCGCCGCATCAGCGTATGTAACTCCATAGAATGGAGCGACTCTTCGCCGTGCTTCTTTAAATGTAATGTTCTCCTTCACCTTCAACGTAATTATTTCTTTTTCTTTTTTCCAGTATGTGCAGGAGCGTGAATATGCGGCATGGTTTCCTTCGCAGTTTACACAGTGTGGCGGTTGTTTGCAGTTCTCAGACACGTGGCCTAGGACTCCACATTGTGCACAAGTCTGGCGACCGCGACAAGTTTTAGAGCCATGGCCATACCTCTGGCATTGGAAGCAACGACGAGGGTTTGGTATGTACGGCCTGATAGATGTCTTTGTGTACCCTGTTTGAATAGATTCCGGTAGTTTACTGGATGCAAACGTGAGTATTAGGTGCTTTGTCGGTGTTTCCTTATTATCTCTTCTGATGATGATTCTCTGTACATTAGTGACATTTTGGCTCTTCCACCCCTCCAAAAGTTCAGTCTCAGTCAAGTCAAGTAAGTCAATGTCAGATACCACTCCGCGAGTTGTGTTCATTGAACGATGTGGTGTTATGGTTATCGGTATGCCACCGAAATCTGAAAGACGACCTAGCTTTTCAAATTGCTCTTTGTCACGGATTTCGAGGAGAAGGTCTCCACTAGCCATTTTGGTTACCTTGTATCCTGTGCCAAGGGTTTCGGTTAGACATCTAGAAACCAGGAAAGGAGAGACGGTTCTGGCTTGCTTTTCAGTTTTTTCACAGTGGATAACATGATAGTGAGGATATGTTTCTTTGGGCTGGTTAAAAAAGTTTATATCATCGGTGCGTACCCGCTTTAAGCCGGTACGATCTGATAGTAAGGGGAATGCTCTGTGCATGCCTGTCTTATTTTTGTTCGGCAGCGTTGGCGGCCACCCACCACGGAGCCCAACGAGGGGACGCTACAAGTTTGCGGGTGCTAAAACCTGCAGACGCCAGCCGTACAACGCTACTATAACCCAATGCGCCTAGACCAAGGTAGGCTATTTGCACAGGGTTAACCCTAGCCGCCAGGAAGTTTGGAAGTAAACAGAAGAGAGGAGAAGACAGGACAGATAAAAAGTGAGAGATAAAGACGAAGATGAAGGGAGAGAGAGATAGGAAAAGGCGACTGCCGATTTCCCCTGGGTGGGTCAGCCCAGGGGTGCCGTCTACGTGAAGCCGGGGCCAAAGGGGTGTGTTGCCTCTGCCGGGGGGCCTTAAAGGTCCAATCACCCAGCGTCGGCTCAACCCCCAGGATCCCCTTTTCCCCGGACACGGCAAAGCCACGCACGGCTAGGCGTGGGAGGGAGTCGAAACTCCCCCGTTATCTCGGGTCCGTGGTGTCGCTACACACCAAACGCCTACTTGCGCAGGCGCCCCTGCGGGGAGGGAGTCAAAACTCCCCCGTTAGCTTGGGTCCGTGGTGTCGCTACACACCAAACGCCTACTTCCGCAGGCGCCCCTGCGGGGCACCCAGCAGCGATGTGGTTCTATTTATCCACACAGAAATGCTTGCAAGTAGGCTGATTTTGCTTAAAAACAAACATGTTTAACTTGAAATGGGATTTCATTCTCTTGAGGCAACTTTAGACTGCACAAGAAAGTAATTTTGCTTGTTTTATCACGCGTTCAAAGAGGCACCGTGGCACTGCCGGCGAGACGGTTGCGTGCTTGCCTACGGCGGAGAAAAGCGAGTGCTGCGTCTGGCGCCACTCTCAACAAAAAAAATGTCTTCGGCAAGTATTAGCACAACAGACTTCAGTAAATTTTCAAACCTTGCCCGTGGGCCCAATGTCATCTAGTAATGCTGCACGAGCTTTTGTGCTTAAAGTGCACAACAGTACTTACCAATGTTCTACATTGGAGAACATTTTGCCATCACGTTTCGCTTAATCATGTTGCCCATGCTGGCTCTCATCCCATATGCAATGCAGAACACCTAAATACAACTGCAAGACAGCGGGGACCTTCTGCTGTTTTGTGAAGGGCATTTCATGTTTGTTTTAGTTGCATGCACACTTGGCAGGAGTAAAACCACTACAGTTAGTTTCACAATGCTGGCGTACCAGTGTTGCTGAAACAAACTCTTCCCCTCAACTGTGGTGGTTTTTGAGGCTAACTAAACAAAGCTGGAGAAACTTCGGTAACACACTATCTGATAATTTCCATGCTTTGTACGACTAGTACGGTATATGTAGTATTATTGGTGAAGGCCTTGCAAAAACTGCACACAGTTTCAGTTTTAGACTTTCACACCATTGTAATCACGTTCACCAGCCATCGTTCTGGGCGTCCATCACTCCGATGGAAGACTGAACGCAGAATAAAAAATTTTTCTGAGCATTTCTGCACACTTGCCAGAGAAGCCGTTGGAATGTTCGACACTTCGAGACGTATGCTTTTTTATTGCGATACAAAACAGCAAAGCAGTGGAGGACTATCATGGTCACTTGAAAGTGAAAGACTTACTTGGGGTGCTGCCTTGTATTGTGGCCTTAAGAGCTTGCACTTGAATGACTGAATTACTTAAGAGCCCAGACTCGGAGAGGACACTGCACTTGTTTGCGCTTGTTTGATCATGAACCTTTACCAACACGCCCAAGTGGCAGTCATCCTACATACTTAAGAGCACTAAATAGAGGTAGAATAGATTTATCGTCATTGTACCCTTCCAACCAGAAGCTTCATATAATCTCGTCTAGTCTGTCGATGCCCATGGGGTGTGTAAAAAATATGCAAACAGACGGTTTTTATTTCACCTGTGTATTTATTTGCTTATTTGTAAATAACAAAATCACCAATGTTCATATTAATGAGTTTGGTACAATAGGGACATAATAGTAATACACTTTTAATACAAAATATTTGAACTCTCTCTTTTTTTTCTTGCAAATGGTGCTTTCATTTCTTATTGAGCCACCTTTGCTGCTTCTCAGCGCACAAGCTCCGCCATCCATTGCCACGCACCCCCACAAGGCAGTCCTACATGCCTATGAAGCATAGAAAAATGTGAGCCATGTTAACTCAATACTGTCTGCCCACAGTTGACATGCATTTCAATGTGCAGTACCCTATAGGTGTGCTTCTTGCCGAAAATATATCTGGTAAGCTTAGTGATCAAAATCTGTCATCGACAATGCACTTCTCATAGTGTTGTATGCATTATGTCTTGGGGTCCTCTTTATTGTGCTACTTGTGTGCTTCTCTGTGTGTTCAATTTCCTGACATCTTTTCGACTTGTACTATAGTTCTGATACATCTAGGATTGCTGACTGTTTCCATTTCCTCATATCTCTTTGCAAAGTTCTGAGAAACTAGAATAAAAATTCACTTGAAAGCAGGTCGCAGAACTCGGTACTTAAAAACACTTTGGTATCTTTCCTACTTGCAGGCTGGCCACCACAAACAGTGTGAATCTCAGGGCTAAGGGCTTGAATGCCACTGGGTTGTAGCGCCACCAATGATAATGATGTTTGATGTTTTATGGCGCAAGGGCCATTTCACGGCCAAAGAGCGCCAGTTCATCTTACTAAAAAAATGGGCAATGATTGTGATAAGCGGCTGTATAAGGGCCACAAAACTCCACGCGGTAAGGTGGGTAAAAACATACAAGTAATAAAATCACAACCATGCCGTGAAAGGTGTGTGGTGTGAATAGATGACAAAAGTTGGTGATAATAAAAGACGATGGTGGATATGTATGGCATTAGCACAAGTGCCTCACTCGTTCATACCCTTGCGTCCAAGGGCCGTGAGGCAAGTGCTTTCTTGTGTAACCACCGCAGCAAAACCTCTCTGGAGAGGTCATGCTACGGGATGCCCGGGTATATGATATGAAAACTATGAATTTCTTTAAAAAACGCTAACAATGATTTGTGACTGAAAAGCGGTTCACTACCGACGAACATTGCCGGGTGTAAAGGTATTTGTTGTCGGTAGGGTAATGAAAAGTTGTTTTCTTACAGTGTCCAATTGTTTGCACTCAATTAAAATGTGAAGGACTGTCAATGCTTCACCACATCTGTCACACAATGGTGGATCGCCACCGGACAAAAGGTGTATGTGTGTCGTGTATGTGTGTCCTATCCTGAGTCTCGTTAGTATTACCTCTGTATGACGCGATTTCGATACGGGCAGCCAACGACCAAGGTGTGGCTTAATAACGTGTAGTTTGTTTTGTGTGTGTGTATGCCACTTGCTCTGCCAGTATACTCTGAGGTTTCGTTTGAGAGATTGCTTAAGATCAAGGGCCGGGATTGATATGGTTGTAGGGGCAGTGCTTTTGTGGACGGATGCAGCGAGTTGATCCGCCCTCACGTTGCCTTGAATCTCACGGTGCCCTGGCACCCAGCACACTACAACATGTTGTTTGAGTGTGTAGAGTGTGCATAAAATGGAGTAAAGTGAGACAAGGACTGGGTTTTTGTGTTTTTTAAGAGTGTGCAAAGCCGTTACTACACTGAGGGAGTCTGTATAAATTGCTGCTTTTTGCATTTGTAATTGCTTGATGTGTTTAGCCGCCACAAGTATCGCATAGGCTTCTGCTGTGAAGATACTTGTGCCTGGATGTAGAGGGCCAGCATCCGAAAAGGATGGACCGACAGCAGCGTAGGACACAGAGGAGTTAGACTTGGAGGCATCTGTAAAGAACTCAGGACGTGTGTATTTGTGTTGAAGTTCCAGGAAGTATGTTCGGATATGGGCAATAGGCGCATGTTTTGTAACTTCTAGAAAAGACACATCGCAGTCTATAGTCTGCCATTGCCACGGTGGCGGATATGCTACAGGAGCCATTAAACTGTGTTCTAGTGAGACTCCAGTTTCCTCAACTAGACTCTTCAGGCGAATTGAGAAGGGCTGCCTCATCGAAGGCCTGTTTTGAAACAAAATTGAGCTTGACAAATCATTAATAGTAGAGTATGAGGGGTGCTTGTTGTCTGCTTTCACATTAAGGTAATAAACAAAGGACATGTAAGTTCTCTGCAGATGAAGCGACCATGATGATGTTTGATGTTTTATGGCGCAAGGGCCGATTCACGGCCAAAGAGCGCCAGTTCATCTTAATAAATATATGGACAATGATTGTGATAAGCGGCCTTAAAATTCCTCGCAGTAAGGCGGGTAAAAACATACAAGTAATAAAATCATGACCATGCCGTGAAAGGTGTGTGTGATGTGAACAGATGACAAAAGTTGGTGATAATAAAAGACGATGGTGGATATGTATGACATTAGCACAAGTGCCTCACTCGTTCAAACCCTTGCGTCCAAGGGCCGTGAGGCATGTGCTTTCTTGTGTAGCCACCGCAGCGAAAACCTCTCGGGAGAGGTCGTGCTACGGTATGCCCGGGTATATGATATGAAAATTATGAATTTCCTTTAAAAACACTAATAATGATTTGTGACTAAAAAGCGGTTCCCTACCGACGAACATTGCAGGGTGTAAAGGTATATGCTGTCGGTAGGATAGTGGGAAGTGTTGTCTTCTTAGATTGTCTAAATGTTTACATTGACTTAAAACGTGAAGAACTGTTAATGCCTCACCGCATTTATCACACAATGGTGGATCACCACCGGACAAAAGATGTGTGTGTGTCGTGTATGTGTGTCCTATCCTGAGTCTTGTTAGTGTTACCTCTGTTAGACGTGATTTTGATACTGGTGGCCAATGGCCAAGGTGTGGCTTGATAACGTGTAGTTTGTTTTGTGTGTGTGTATCCCACTTGCTCTGCCAGTAGTCCCTGAGTTTTCGTTTGAGAGACGGCTTAAGATCAAGGGCCGGGATTGATGTCGGTGTAACGGCGGTGCTTTCGTGGGCGGATGCAGCAAGCTGATCCGCCATCACGTTGCCTTGAATCTCACGGTGCCCTGGCACCCAGCACACAACAACATGTCTGTTGAGTGTGTAGAGGGTGCATAAAATGGAGTAAAGTGAAACGAGGGCAGGGTTTTTTTTGTTTTTTAAGACTGTGCAGAGCCGTTACCACACTGAGGGAGTCTGTATAAATTACTGCTTTTTGTATTTGTGATTGTTTGATGTGTTTAGCTGCCACAAGTATCGCGTAAGCTTCCGCTGTGAAGATACTTGTGTCTGGATGTAGAGGGCCAGCATCCGAAAAGGAAGGGCCAACAGCAGCGTAGGACACAGAGGAGTTAGACTTAGAGGCATCTGTAAAAAACTCAGGACGTGTGTATTTGTGTTGAAGTTCCAAGAAGTATGTTCGAATATGGGCAATAGGCGCATGTTTAGTAACTTCTAAAAAAGACACATCGCAATCTATAGTCTGCCACTGCCACGGTGGCGGGTATGCAACAGGAGCCATTAAACTGTGTTCGAGTGACACTCCAGTGTCCTCAGCTAGACCCTTCCGGCGAACTGAGAAGGGCTGCCTCATTGAAGGCCTGTTTTGAAAAAGAATGGAGCTCGATAAGTCATTAATAGTAGAGCATGAGGGGTGCCTCTTGTCTGCTTTCACCTTAAGGAAATATACAAAGGACATGTAGGTTCTTTGCAGATGAAGGGACCACTCATTTGACTCAACGTAAAGGCTTTCTACGGGGCTGGTGCGAAAAGCACCCGTAGAAAGGCGGATGCCCGAATGGTGCACGGGATCCAGCATCTTCAAAGCACTTTGAGTCTCTGACTGATAAACAATGGCCCCATTATCTAAGCGGGTGCGAATAAGGCTTCTATACAGGTTCATTAGGCATTTCCTGTCACTACCCCACGTAGTACGTGACAGCACTTTTATAACATTCATGGCTTTTAAACATTTTGTTTTTAAATACTTTATGTGGGTACGAAGGTCAACTTGTTGTCCAAGATTAAGCCTAAGAATTTATGCTCGGCTTTGACGGACAGTTGTTGCCCGTTCAGTTGAATGTCGGGTTCCGAGTGCATGCCTCTCTTTCGAGAGAACAAGACACACGTGCTTTTTTGTGGGTTAAGTCGAAATCCGTTTTCATCTGCCCATTTGGAGATCTTATTTAAACCCAGCTGAACCTGCCGCTCACACATGGCCAAGTTGCATGACTTGAAGCCAAGCGTAACGTCGTCGACATATGTACAATAGAACATATTGCGGGGAATGGACAAGTGCAAAGAATTCATTTTAATAATAAAAAGTGTGCAACTAAGCACACCACCTTGTGGAACGCCTGTTTCCTGGACAAATGTTTGGGAGAGCACACTGCCCAGACGGACACGGAATGTCCGGTTTGACAGGTAACTTTCGCTTATATGAAACATTCTTCCGCGCACACCAAGGTGGGACCGGTCTCTTAGAATTCCGTAACGCCATGTAGTATCATAAGCCTTTTCGATATCAAGGAACACAGAGAGAAAATATTGTTTATGGACGAACGCGTCTCTGATCTGTGCCTCGATACGAACAAGGTGGTCTGTGGTGGATCTACTTTCTCGAAACCCGCACTGAAATGGGTCGAGCAAATTATTTGTTTCAAGAAAATGTACAAGTCGGCAGTTTATCATTTTTTCGAAGACTTTGCACAAGCAGCTTGTAAGTGCTATAGGCCTATAACTCGAGGGTAAAGAAGAATCCTTGCCCTCTTTCAAAATGGGAATAACAATGGCCTCTTTCCAGGAGGTAGGAATAGTGCCAGAAGACCAAATAGCATTGTACAAACAAAGTAAGGTTTTTCGGGTTTCGTTTGGTAGGTTTTTTACCATTTCATAGATCACACGGTCAGAACCTGGGGCAGAAGTACTGCAGGAGTTTAGACATGTTCGGAGCTCCGCTAGACTGAAAGCTTGGTTATATGTCTCGTATCTAGTGGATTTGTGTTCGAGTTTCTGCTTTTCTAATCTTGTTCTGTATTTTTCGAAAGTGTCAGTATAGTGGGACGAGCTGGATACCCGTTCAAAATGTGCCCCGAGGAAGTTTGCCTGATCTTCCAAGGTATCACCCTGAGTGTTTACGAGTGGAAGTGTGTGTACTTGTTTCCTTGCTATCCTACCGACCATGTTCCAGACTTTGGCCTCCTGTGTGTAAGAATTGACCCCAGACAAAAACTTCTGCCAGCTTTCTCTTCTGGCCTGCCGACGCGTTCTCCTAGCTTGAGACTTTATTTTCTTGAAGGTGTCAAGATTTTCGGCTGTCGGTGAGTTCCGAAGCAGCCTCCAATCTCTGTTTTGCTGTTTGCGCGCGTTTCGGCATTCAGAGTTCCACCATGGCACACGCCGTTTTCCAGGGTGTCCATTTGTTTGTGGGATGCATTTTGTTGCAGCATCAATTAAAAACGCTGTGAAAAAGTTGACAGCAACATCAATGTTCAAAGTACATATGTCCTTCCAACCTAGACGGGCGATGGTATAAAACTGTTCCCAGTCGGCTCTGTTTATGAGCCACTTGGGAACACGTAGTGGAGACTCAGTTACTGTATTTGTGCTCAAAACTACGGGGAAGTGGTCACTTCCGTACAGATTACTGACGACTTTCCACTGGAGTAGAGACACAAGAGATGGAGATACTATGCTTAGGTCTATGGAGTAATAGGTGTTATTGGCGAGATTATAATAAGTTGGTTCTTTTCGATTTAGGAGACACGCACTCGACGAGAGAAGAAACTGTTCGATCAGGCGACCTCGCGCGTCATACCGAGAGTCACCCCATAGCCTGCTATGCGCATTAAAGTCTCCAAGGAGAACATAAGGTTCCAGAAGTTGATCAGTTAAGGAGTGTAAATCACGTTTTTGCAGCTGATAGCTAGGAGGAATGTAAATAGTGCAGATTGTGATCAGTTTATCAAAAAGAAGCGCTCGAACAGCCACTGCCTCAAGGGATGTTTGTATTTGTTAGTGTGTGCATGCAGTTCCTTGTTTCAGTATGATTGCAACACCTCCGGATGATGTCATGGCATCATCACGGTCCTTTCGAAAAATAACGTGTTTACGAAGAAAATTTGTGTGTTTTGAATTAAGGCGTGTTTCTTGTACACACAGCACTTTTGGTGAGTGTTCGTGTAAGAGTTCTTGGATGTCGTCAATGTTTCTGACAAGGCCCCTGACGTTCCATTGTATAATTTGAGTGTTCATGGTGAATGTAAAATAATGCTGTGTGTACGAAAGCGAGTGGCTGTTTAGACGGGGGAGTTTGAGTTCACTTAACAGGGCCACCACCAGGCCCTGTTATTTGCTTTTTTTGTTTTCTTGGCGCGCTCCAAGGAGCCACGCCGCTCTTTCGGCACCAAGGGTGCCGACATATCCATTGCCTCCTCGGAGGCACTGGATGCCCGCACGTGCGGGCTGTTAGTTCGGATTACGGGCCTCGCCTGGTGAGGAGAGGCCTTGAGACCCGAGGACTCTGGAGTCTCCGGTCTCTGTTTGGGAGTAGGCGGTGTAGCCTGGGCTAGAGCCGCCTTGGGGGCAGGTGCCATAACCACCGGCTCGGTATGCGCGGGCCGAAGGAGTGGCGAGGGCTGGTGCGGCGGTGCCCCCTGACGCGCCGCATCAGCATATGTTGCGCTGTAAAATGGCGACACTCTTCGTCTTGCTTCTTTGAATGTGATGTTTTCTTTTACTTTAAGAGTGATTATTTCTTTTTCTTTCTTCCAGTTAGGACACGAACGCGAATACGCGGCGTGTTCCCCGTCACAATTCACGCAGTGAGGCGTAGTAACACAGTTATCAGATGGGTGGCCGTGGCTACCACATCTTGCACAAGTTTCCTTACCCCGGCAGTTCTGCAAGCCATGACCAAATCGTTGACATTTGAAACACCGTCTTGGATTGGGAATGTAGGGACGGACAGGTAGTTTGATGTAGCCTGTGTCTACAGATGAAGGCAGTGTGCTAGATGCGAAGGTGAGTATTAAATGTTTGGTAGGTATTTCTTTGTTTTCTCGTCTGATGACGATTCGTTTCACATCTGTGACATTTTGCTCTTTCCACCCTTCAAGCAGTTCCTGTTCAGACATTTCAAGAAGGTCTGCTTCTGAAACAACTCCGCGTGAGGTGTTCATTGATCTAAGAGGTAAAACAGATACTGGGATATTACCAAATGCTACGAGACTGCCAATTTTTTCATAGTGGTGTTTTTCAGGCAGCTCAAGAAGAAGGCCTCCGCTAGCCATTTTTGTAACCTTGTATCCTGGGCCAAAGACCTCAGTCAGAGATTTCGCAACAAGAAATGGAGATATGGCTCTGGCTTGTTTTGTTGGGTTTTCGCTGTGCACAACATGGAATTTGGGAAAACATTGTCTGCGTTGGCTGAAAATTGAGATGTCATCGGTGCGTCCCCTCTTAGGTGGAGGACGATCTAGTACACGGGGAAATGCAGGTGTTCCCATAGTAGTGTACTTTTTTTCGGCAGCAATGGCGACCACCCACCATGGAGTCCAATCTATGGGACGCTGAAGCACTTAATAGCATAAGGCTGCAGACGCCAGCCGTACATTGCCACTATAACCAAATATAACTACTCAAGGTTGAGTAATTACACAAGGTTAACCCTTGCCGCCATGAAAAATCGGAAGTAAATGGAAGAGAGAAGAAGACAGGATAGATTTAAAGACGAGAAAAGACTAAGATGTAGGAAGAGAGAGATAGGAAAAGGCGACTGCCAATTTCCCCTGGGTGGGTCAGCCCAGGGGTGCCGTCTACGTGAAGCCGGGGCCAAAGGGGTGTGTTGCCTCTGCCGGGGGGCCTTAATGGTCCAATCACCCAGCGTCGGCTCAACCCCCAGGATCCCCTTTTCCCCGGACACGGCAAAGCCACGCAGGGCTAGGCGTGGGAGGGAGTAGAAACTCCCCCGTTAGCTCGGGTCCGTGGTGTCGCTACACACCAAACGCCTACTTGTGCAGGCGCCCCTGCGGGGTGTAGTGCCACCAACAGCGAGGGGATTGCGTCGTGATGGAAGAAGAGGATGCGCGTGATCACGTGCGATGCAGCAGCAATACTGGCGCGAGGAAGACAGAAAATAAAGAAAACATTGGTTGTGTGAAAACCTGTCGAGTCTTTTTCTCACATGTGCTACACAAGGTATACTAACGTTCTCCTCATTGTGGACATGTACTGTGATAGGGACAGCAGCTGCGTTTGTGTAGTATTTCTGAATGCTTTGTTGTTACTAACACAAAGCTGTCACATACTTTAACCTTTTACGTCACTAAAATTATAAATGAACTGTAACAGTTACAAAAGCAAGCCTGAAAATATTGATACTTCATGTTACTTTGCCTGAAAAATGTTAGTTTTTGAAGCATGAAGTTGGTTTTGTTTAAACCCAAACAAGCCAACTCCACTTCCTAACCCATTAGGCACCAGCGTTACTATATGGCCACGCATATACCCACCAAGCGTTTCAATTTACGCGCGTTTGATGATGATATATGGTGTTTTTTGGCGCAAGGGCGATTTGATGGCCAAAGAGCGCCAATTCATGGGACATGAAATGTGGACGATGATTGTGATTAGCGGCTGTATAAGGGCCATAAAAATCCTCGCGGTAAGGCGGGTAAAAACATACAAGTAATAAAATGATGACCATGCCGTGAAATGTGTGTGTGGTGTGAATAGATGAGAAAAGTTGGTGATAATAAAAGACGATGGTGGATATGTATGGCTTTAGCACAAGTGCCTCACACGTTCATACCCTTGCGTCCAAGGGCCGTGAGGCATGTGCTTTCTTGTGTAATCACCGCAGCAAAAACCTCTCTGGAGAGGTCATGCTACGGGATGCCCGGGTATATGACATGAAAACTATAAATTTCTTTAAAAAACGCTAACAATGATTTGTGACTAAAAAGCGGTTCCCTACCGACGAACATTGCAGGGTGTAAAGTTATATGTTGTCGGTAGGGTAATGGAAAGTGTTGTCTTCTAAGAGTGTCTAATTGTTTACATTGGATTAAAACGTGAAGAACTGTTAATGCCTCACCACATTTATCACACAATGGTGGATCACCACCGGACAAAAGATGTGTGTGTGTCGTGTATGTATGTCCTATCCTGAGTCTCGTTAGTGTTACCTCTGTATGACGCGATTTCGATACGGGCAGCCAATGACCAAGGTGTGGCTTAATGACGTGTAGTTTGTTTTGTGTGTGTGTATCCCACTTGCTCTGCCAGTAGTCCCTGAGGTTTCGTTTGAGAGACGGCTTAAGATCAAGGGCCGGGATTGATATGGATGTAATGGCGGTGCTCTCATGGACGGATGCAGCGAGCTGATCCACCCTCACGTTGCCTTGGATCTCACGGTGCCCTGGCACCCAGCACACTACAACATGTTGTTTGAGTGTGTAGAGTGTGCACAAAACGGAGTAAAGTGAGATGAGGACCGGGTTTTTTTGTTTTTTAAGACTGTGCAGAGCCGTTACCACACTGAGGGAGTCTGTATAAATTACTGCTTTTTGTATTTGTAATTGTTTGATGTGTTTAGCTGCCACAAGTATCGCGTAAGCTTCCGCTGTGAAGATACTTGTGCGTTGATGTAGAGGGCCAGCATCCGAAAAGGATGGGCCGACAGCAGCGTAGGACACAGAGGAGTTAGTCTTGGAGGCATCTGTGAAGAACTCAGGACGTGTGTATTTGTATTGAAGTTCCAAAAAGTATGTTCGGATGTGGGCAAGAGGTGCATGTTTTGTAACTTCTAGGAAAGACACGTCGCAGTCTATAGTCTGCCACTGCCACGGTGGCGGGTATGCTACAGGAGCCATTAAACTGTGTTCGAGTGACACTCCAGTGTCCTCAGCTAGACCCTTCAGGCGAACTGAGAAGGGCTGCCTCATCGATGGCCTGTTTTGAAACAGAGTTGAGCTCGACAAATCATTAATTGTAGAGTATGAGGGGTGCTCCTTGTCTGCTTTACCTTAAAGAAATAAACAAAGGACATGTAAGTTCTTTGCAGATGAAGCGACCACTCATTTGACTCAACGTAAAGGCTTTCTACGGGGCTGGTGCGAAAAGCACCCGTAGAAAGGCGGATGCCCAAATGGTGCACGGGGTCCAGCATCTTCAAGGCACTTTGAGTAGCAGACTGATAGACAACGGCCCCATAATCTAAGCGGGTGCGAATGAGGCTTCTATAGAGGTTCATCAGGCATTGTCTATCACTACCCCACGTAGTACGTGACAACACTTTTATTACATTCATGGCTTTTAAACATTTTGTTTTTAAATACTTGATGTACGGCACGAATGTCAACTTGTTGTCCAAGATTAGGCCTAAGAATTTATGCTCGGCTTTGACGGACAGACGTTGCCCGTTCAGTCGAATGTCAGGTTCCGAGTGCATGCCTCTCTTTCGAGAGAACAAAACACACGTGCTTTTTTGTGGGTTAAGTCGAAATCCGTTTTCATCTGCCCATTTGGAGACCTTATTTAAACCCAGCTGAACCTGCCGCTCACACATTGCCAAGTTGCACGACTTGAAGCCAAGCTGAACGTCGTCGACATATGTACAATAAAACATATTTCGAGGGATGGACAAGTGCAGGGAATTCATTTTGATAATAAAAAGTGTGCAGCTAAGTACACCACCTTGTGGCACGCCTGTTTCCTGGACAAATGTTTGTGAGAGAACACTGCCCACTCGGACACGGAATGTCCGATTGGACAAGTAACTCTCAATTATGGAAAGCATTCTACCGCGCATACCCAGGCGAGACAAGTCTCTTAATATGCCAAAACGCCATGTTGTGTCGTAAGCCTTTTCGATATCGAGAAACACAGAAAGAAAGTATTGTTTGTGGACGAAAGCGTCTCGGATCTGTGCCTCGATACGCACCAGATGGTCGGTGGTAGATCTACCCTCTCGAAACCCACATTGGTATTGGTCAAGCAGATTGTGTGTTTCAAGGAAATATAAAAGTCGGCGCTTTATCATTTTTTCAAAGAGTTTACAAAGGCAGCTGGTTAGTGCAATTGGCCTATAACTTGAAACAGAGGAAGGGTCCTTGCCCTGTTTCAAAATAGGGATAACAATGGCTTCTTTCCAGGAAGTAGGTATGGTGCCAGAAAGCCAGATAGCATTGTATAGGGAGAGTAAAGTTTTTCTCGTTTCAAGCGGCAGGTTTTTCAACATTTCATACATGACATGGTCGTGGCCTGGGGCAGAATTACTGCAGGAATTTAGTGATGTTTGTAGCTCAGCTAAGTTGAAAGGTTGGTTGTATGCCTCGTATTTTGTACACTTGTATTCCAGTTTCTGCTTTTCGATTTTTGCTTTGTATCTTAGAAAAGCTTCAGTATAGTGTGAAGAGCTAGAGACCTGCTCGAAGTGTGCACCGAGGAAGTTCGCCTGATCTTCCAGGCTGTCACCCTGTGTGTTCACGAGTGGGAGTGAATGCACTTGTCTTCCTGCTACTCTACCAACCATGTTCCAGACTTTAGCCTCTTGGGTATAAGAATTAATCCCCGATAAAAACTTGTGCCAGCTTTCTCTTCTGGCCTGCCGACGCGTTCTCCTGCCTTGAGACTTTATTTTCTTAAAGCTCTCAAGGTTTTCCGCTGTCGGCGATTTGCGCAGCAACCTCCATGCCCTGTTCTGTTCCTTTCGCGCATTACGACACTCTGTGTTCCACCATGGGACGTGTCGCTTGCCGGGCTGTCCAGATGTTTGTGGGATGCATTTGGCTGCTGTGTTAATAAGGAGAGCTGTGGAGTACTGCACAGCTTCATCTATGCTTAGCCCACATATGTCAGTCCAAGATAAGTGAGCTTTGTTATGAAACTGTTCCCAGTTGGCTTTGTGTATAAGCCATTTGGGAACTCGTGGAGGATATTCGTATGATGTTTGCGTACTCAAAACGACAGGAAAATGGTAGCTTCCATAGGGATTATTTAGAACTTTCCATTGGAGTAATGGTACAAGTGAAGGAGATGCGATGCTGAGATCTATGGAAGAGTAGGTTTTGTTGGCAAGGTTATAATATGTTGCCTCTTTCCTATTCAACAGACAGGCGCCGGAGGAAAAAAGGAACTGTTCAATGAGACGACCTCGTGCGTCGCAGCGAGAATCACCCCATAGACTGCTATGAGCATTCAGGTCACCAAGGACCAGATAAGGTTCGGGTAGTTGGTCTATTAAGGACTCGAATTCTCGTTTTCCAAGACGATGGTGTGGGGGTATGTACAGAGAGCAGATAGTGACAAGCTTGTTGAAAAGAACTGCTCGAACAGCCACTGCCTCTAGTGTTGTTTTTAGTGGTAAATGTGTGCATGCTACTTTTTGATTAACAATAATGGCCACACCGCCGGATGATGCCGCAGCATCATCTCTGTCCTTTCGGAAGAGAACATACCGACGCAAAAAATTCGTGTTTTTAGATTTTAAATGAGTTTCCTGTACACACAGCACTTTCGGCGAATGTTTGCAAAAGAGCTCTTGAACATCATCGAGGTTTCTAAGGAGTCCTCTGACGTTCCAATGTATTATTTGTGTTGCCATATTGGAGGTAACGTAGTGCTGTGTGTAAGGAACAATGGGTGTGTCTGCTTCTTAAGCTACGCGTTAAGACTCAAAGAACAGGGCCGTCGCCGGGCCCCGTTATTGGCTTTTTATTTCTTTTGGCGCGCTCCAGGGAGCTACGCCGATCTTTCTGCACCAGGGGTGCCGTGGTGTCCATTGCCTCCTCAGAGGCACTGCGTGCCCGCATTTGCGAGCTGATGTTTTGGGATTGGGACCTCGCCTGGTGAGACGAGGCCTTCATATCGGCTGACCCTGGGGTCTCCTTCACCTCAGGGGGCGAAACCTTCAGTCCTCTTGGGCTAGAGGTCGAAGGAACCTCCTTTGGTGCTGGGATACCCTTGCCGCTGCAAGAGCTTGCAGCGGCCTTGGTTGTCGCCGTGAGGAGGAGTGGCAGGGCAGCCTTGGCTGTTCCCGCCGTGGGTGGGGGCATTGGCGACCGCCTGGGCACACTGTGCCTGGCATGGGCAGTTGCCGCAGGCCGTTGTAGTGCTGCCCCCTCTTGCACTACATCGGCAAACGATGGTTTGTTTGTGAAAAGACCAGATACTTGTTGACGGGCTTCTCGGAAAGTAATGTTTTGTGTGATTTTGATTGTAACAATTTCTTTTTCCTTTTTCCATGTTGGACAGGTTCGGGAGTATGCGGGATGGGCACCATCGCAGTTTGCGCAGTGG
This sequence comes from Rhipicephalus annulatus, assembly GCA_013436015.1. Taxonomy (NCBI): domain Eukaryota; kingdom Metazoa; phylum Arthropoda; class Arachnida; order Ixodida; family Ixodidae; genus Rhipicephalus; species Rhipicephalus annulatus. Next base: position 211,116 of record WOVY01000827.1, on the reverse strand, counting down.
GCCCCATCCTCCACCTTACACTCGTCCGTAGCATGTCCTGTGGTGGCACACTTTCCGCAGGTGAGTTGGCCGCGGCAACTCTGAGAGCCGTGACCAAAACGCTGGCATTTGAAGCAACGTCGTGGGTTGGGAATGTAAGGTCTCACATTCAACTTCAAGTATCCTGTTTCGAGATGTTCAGGCAGGGTGCTGGTGCAAAATGTCACAATTATGTGTTTCGTTGGGATTTCCTTCTTATCACGCCTAATTTTAATTCTTTGTACTTGTGTCACCTGCTGGTCCTTCCAGCCCTCGAGGAGCTCACCTTCGGTCAGGTCAAGCAAGTCTTGATCAGATACAACGCCTCGGGAGGTGTTGAGTGAGCGGTGTGGTGTAATTGAGATAGGTATGTTTCCAAACGATTCTAGTTTTGAGAGGTTTTCGTACTGGCTCTGACTTTTTACCTCGATGAGGAGATCCCCACTGGCCATTCTTGTAGCCTGGTAACCTGGTCCAAGTGTAGTGGTGAGGCATTTGGAAACAACGAAAGGCGAAATAGTTCTGGCGTTCTTTTCAGCGGTTTCACAATGGATTACATGGTAGCGGGGAAAAGTTTCTTTCGGTTTGCTGAAATACTTGCAAAAGTCTTCGGTGCGCCCTCTCTTCGGGAGAGGACGATCATGCAATGGAGGGAGAGAAGAAAAAGCCATAAACTAAATGTGAGTTCGGCAGCCATGCCAGCCGCCCACCATGGAGCCCAACACGGGGACGTGACAAGTCCTAAATATATATGAGGCATGTCAACGTCAGCTGTACACAGCCGCTATAACCAAATGTATTGTGCCCAAGACAGAACACATACACAAGGTTAACCCTTGCCGCCAGGAAAAGTCGGAAGTAAATGGAAGAGAGAAGAAGACAGGATAGATTTAAAGACGAGAAAAGACTAAGATGTAGAGAGAGAGAGAGAAATAGGAAAAGGCGACTACCGATTTCCCCTGGGTGGGTCAGCCCAGGGGTGCCGTCTACGTGAAGCCGGGGCCAAAGGGGTGTGTTGCCTCTGCCGGGGGGCCTTAAAGGTCCAATCACCCAGCGTCGGCTCAACCCCCAGGATCCCCTTTTCCCCGGACACGGCAAAGCCACGCACGGCTAGGCGTGGGAGGGAGCCGAAACTCCCCCGTTAGCTTGGGTCCGTGGTGTCGCTACACACCAAACGCCTGCTTTAACAGGCGCCCCTGCGGGGAATTTACGCGCGTTTAAAAAACCGCGCCAGAATCAAGGCAACGTGCCTTTCGTTAGCTTAGGGTACCCCTTACCTACAGCAGGTGGCAGAAGTTCTCGATGTTTGTTTGAGAGCCGCAAAAAGGGCGCGAAACAGTGGTTCTGTATTTCGGAGCGTCGACATGCAACGCTCCCACGAGTACGTGGATTTCTTTATAATATTCTTTTTTGATATAACATGATATACAAGTTCCTGTAGAGTACTTGTAGTGAGGAACCTACGGTGACAATTTGAGCGAGATAACTTCATGCGTTCATTGTGAAAAGGAGTGTTATTTTACGCGTTGCCATATGGTCACGCTGGGCCTTTAGATTCCGTATTCTGCTTAATTTCGTTGCCTCGCTTTACGCTCCTTCTAGGGTAGTTCCGCGGCACTAATGCGTCAACCTATTGTCTGCCCAGGTTGACTTTAGAAAAATTAACCAGATTACTCGAAGAGGACGATGAAGATGTGTCGGCTATCTACATTGAGCCACCGGAGGCTACCATCTACTCAGACGAAGATTCCGCTGATGAGGATTTTGGTGGCCTCATAGACAACCTCAGCAGTAGGCAGCTTAGAGCAGGTACTGAAACCGTCCTTGCAGACGGCCGTCGTATGGGTGGATGTGATTCTGATGAAGATGACGCACAGTATGAACAACAACGCGATAAACCACCGAATATTTCCTCAGGAGCAGGAGATGAAAGTGCTGACGGGAATTTGCCTTCAAGTATCAAGTGGAAGAATGGTGACCTTGTGAAAAGTTCCGCAATATTTCCAGAACCAAATTTCGCCGCTTACAGGAACCTTTCGCCTATAGAATTATTTGAGCTCTTTTTTGATGATAGTGTCATAGATCTCTTGGTAGAACAAACAAGAAGCTATGCTTTCTTTTTGAATATGCCGGACCCTGAGGTCACAAAAGAGGAGATCAAGTGTTTTCTTAGCATGCTGGTTCTTTCTGGTTACAACCGCTTGCCGGGAAAGAAGTGCTACTGGGACAGTGGAACCTACATGCGTAATGAAATGGTATACAATGACATGCGAAGAAACCGTTTCGTGCAAATCATGCGGTTTTTCCACTGTGCCGACAATACGAGCCCCACGCTGAGCGACAAACTGACTAAGTTGCGCCCCCTGATGAAACTTCTGAAGGCAAAGTTCCTACAGCACTTTCAGCCTGTGCGTCAATTGAGTTATGACGAAAGTATGATAGAATATTATGGTCGTCATGGCTGCAAGCAATTCTTACGCGAAAAGCCTATTCGCTTCGGTTACAAAGTGTGGTGTCTGAATGCAAAAAATGGCTACCTTGCAAACTTTGAAATATATCAACGAAAACAGAAAGACACCGCGACAAGCATGCGGTATGAAAAGGTCTTCGGAAAAGCAGCGGCACCTCTCCTTGAAATGGTGGATGAACTTCAGGTCAAAGTTCGTCATCTGCCATTTCACTTTTATTTCGACAATCTATTCACCAGCCTTCACCTACTCATACATCTGAAAGAAAAGAACTACGAAGCCACAGGCACAGTGAGGCAAAACCGTGTGCCGAAGGAGTGCCCCATCGCTCGGCCTGATTTCATCAAACGCAAGACACGCGGGTACGAAGAGCACGCGCTTTCGGATGACGGGATAATCATTGTGCGCTGGATGGACAACTCTGTTGTAACAATCACAAGCACCGTGCACGGCGTAGAGCTCATTTCATCTGCAGACAGGTATTCCCGTGCACAGAAGAAGAGGACCAAAGTGCGTCGCCCTAATGCCGTTACCCAATATAACTGCTTTATGGGAGGCACTGACCAAATGGTTGCGAATGTAGGTGCCTACCGAATTGCAATTCGCGGTAAGAGAAATGGTGGCGGCCAATAATCACTTGGCTTTGCGACGTAGCCATAAGTAACGGTTGGGCACTTATTCGCAGCACAGGATCCAACATTATTCAACTTGAATTCAGGAGGCGAATAGCTCAAAGCTACCTCACACGATGGGAAAACAAGCCAAAAGGACCTGGCCGTAGAAGAACGTCGAGGCTTGATGACAGTGCGCTTTGTGGCCCACGGTATGACAAAACAGCCCACTTCGTTGGAACCGTGCCTAACGGCAAAAGGCGCCGGTGCGCTGGAGACAGCTGCAACAGCTCGGTGCGCACACAGTGCGCAAAATCTGATGTCGGCATGTGCATTCTGTGTTTCATACCATATCACAATAATTAGGTGACTCACAAATCACTACTTACATTTTTTGCAATGTAGCAAGGCCTGAAATAAAATGTCTCACTTTGTGATTTTTGCTGCAGCCTAAGGGCCCAGCGTGACCATATGGTCACGGGCCATATTTTGTAAACTGTGAGCCCGTTCGCAGTGAAAGTTTCAGTGTGGCTTGTTTAGATGCTTATACGAGAAAAAATGGTACCTGTTTTGACAAATCTCATAATAAAAGAAACCGGTCCCTAATGGATTAAAGGAGTGCCAACCCATGAAATCCGACTAAGTTGGCATAAACAGGACTGAAGCATCGGCTTTCAGTGCTTGCAAGGAATGCAGCGTGAATGTCAACCATTTGACACGCTATGTACACAATTGTGTACACCACTTGATTTTTCTATTTGTATTTGTAGAGGCTAAGAAACATCAAAATATATTGACTTTCTAATCTCTTGATTTAACTTCATTTTGGAGCATACAGTTGCATATTTATTTTCATTTTATTTACTCAAAATCCTTACGGCATTAATAGAGGGGACTGGTTACAAAGTAGACAAGGAAAATGCAGCATGAAAAGTTATTAAACAAAGAATAAACTCATCATTATACAATGTTAGCTGTGTAAGGACAACAAACACAATATATAATTTAGCCTGTAAATACAGAATATTAGTTAGTCTATTTTCGATAATTACAGAATACTGAGTAAAGTTTATTGGAAAACAATTACTAATAGTGACATGTCTTCAGGTAGTTGGTTTCAATGTACCAATGTACAAGATGAAAACACAGGGAGTTGCATAATGCGATGCCAACCTTATGATGAGGTCACTGCAATGGGATATGTACTGATGATTCAGGATTAGTTGGTCATGCAGAGTGGTATGACAGAATAATTCGTGAAATGAAGCCAAATAGGATATTTTCCATGGGGGTGCAAAAGAAGCAAGGCTTCGGCTGGATTTTATTGAAGTTATACCAGCCATGCAATTACAGTGAGAAATTTTCAAGCGGGTGGAGTTATTCTGTGCAAACAAATGAATCAAGTTGTCGTGGCAAGGGTCTCGCACAGAAGAGGCATATTCAAGTTTGGGACGTAATAATGTTTCATATAGGAGTAGTTTTAGTGTATATCGTGGTTTTGAGAAGTTGCAATGTATCTAGCCTAACATGTAATCGGCATTATTAGTAACATATTCAGTGTGAGGTGCCTGAGGTAAGTTCAATGTGATAAGAACACCTAATTTTTTATATGAGCTGACCCGATTGTGTAGGACATTTACCTAGTATGTTAGCAAGATGTCTGCATATCCTCTTACGAACATTTGCTTACATTTACGCATGTTTAAATCTATTTGCCATGTGCTGCACCAAGGCTGCTACAGTATTGAGGTAACATTGGAGAAATGAACTGCCATTCCCACTTGTTACTTTATTGAAATTTACGCAGTAATCTAAAAAAGATTAAGTAAGATCAGAGGAATAAACTGCCATTACCACTAGTTATTTTATTGAAAATTACGTAGTAATCTAAAAAAGATTAATGTTTGAAGAAGTTGAAGATTTCAGGCTCAAGGTTAGCGTCGGGTGTCTTTTTTGGCACTGGAGCTGGGTTCATGGCTTGATGGGGGCGCCCAGAACATGAAAGAAACCACCTCCACCGGATGTCGCATGGTTGTGATATGGACTAAGGCAGCAGGCGGCATTTCCAAGATGAAATTTTTTGTTTGGCCATACTTGTGGCCGAGAAACAAAGTCAGAGACTACAGCAAAACACAAGTTCGCTTTCTTTTTGAACGCACCTCGTGTTATGCCACTATTTTTGTTGCAATAGAATATCGAGTGCCTTAAAATGTCAGTTTCACACAAGTACATACAGTTCTTCATAGGTGGTATCTGCAAGAGCTAAGAGAGCAGTTCACTTTTATTACTTTTTTTCTTCTCTCAAGAAACACTTGCACCACTTGGGCCGTAGTCCACTCATTCGCAAAGTTTGAGATTAGCTAGTTTGTATGACGAGACCTCAATGTCGAGGTGTTTCATGCATTTGGCACTGTAGTCACAGCCTGCATTGCTTCATTTATGGTGCTGGCAACAGGGCTGTCACCAGGGATATTTTAGGGGGAGAGAGGAACACATGCTCAGTACAATACTTGCAACAACCCTGAATGGCAGTGAAAAACTTGGGCAATGACGCATGCCAGTTATGAGGCATATGAACATCGATACTTGTATAATGCCTTGCTGAATCTAAACTTCGTATAGAGATTAAATAAGAGGTGTGAGCATAACATTTCACAGCTCTGCATTTGGGTATCCTCGCGCTTGTCGAAATTTATATTTTGGCCTTCTGGATTTATAGATGTCTACATCTCTTTGAGAAACATAAACAGGTATGCCAGCAGTCGTCAAGTTCTAATCTTCATAACTGCAAAAATATTAGAAATGTATGCAAAGGAATAACTTATCTTTTATCTTCAATGCCAAAAGACATGATAAACTAGGTGTATTATGCTGTGTCTATAGATGCTATTATGAATATTTTCATAGCATTACAAAGACTTAGCATCAATGTGTACAGCTGACTGAAATGCGTGGCCTCCACATTTGACCAGCAGCGTCTGTTGGCAAGTATTTTTACAATTTCAAGGCCACTTGTGGCAGCCTCAGTTCATCTACTTTTGTTCAGAATGCTTCTTCAAAATTAATAAATATATTGCTTTTTTGACAACAACTTATAAATCTTAGAGCCAGTTTACTATTTCCTCTGATTTTAACATGACATTGCAGTGAAACGCCAAGTTCATAGGCTGAAGAGGTGTATAGGCATTTTCGACAACTCGTGCAAGAGCTCTCAGAGCTTTGCAGAAAATAGACATTGCTGGCATTAACCAATATAGTTGCCACCATGCCTGTGAAGGCTTTGCAAAACAATTTCCAGAATATATTTGCCTTTGCAGCATTTTCTACCTGGCATATGCTGTGTTGCACGAGGCAGTTGAACTATTTGCTGCATTGAATTTATTATCTGTTTCTAAAGTGTATACTATTGAATTGTGAAGTCTTATTGCATCTTATAATCCTTGCACAAATCAGGCAGTCATATGCACAGATGTTTATTTGAACAGGTACATGCGTCAGGACTGGCTCTCACCTACACAAGGTTGGATGATGAGGGTTCTAAGCAAGCAATGATCTTGTGATACTTCGAATGGCATTTCACCAGCAAAGCATTGCTCTTAAATGATGCAAAATTGAAACAAGGTGTAATTGCAAGATCCTGGGTGACTTTTATGGTCTCATAGTTTCCTAAAAGTGACTCTGGCACTGCAGTCGTTCATTTGCCATGGGAATATGGGGTACTTCACAGATTTGCCTAGTTTTCGTGTTTGTATGCTTCCCATGCACTTGTGGCTGTATTTATAGCTGTGCATTGATTTGAAACCTTTGCTAAACTTTGTCTAGTGGCAAAGCAAATTCAGGCCACACGGAGTTAAAAGAACGAACATTAGACACATTCGTGTACTACACATCCCTGCTATGCTAGGTGAAGTGCTGTGCGTTGCAGCTGCCACAGACACTAGCATCAAAGTTCCCTATGTTTCATTCAGAGCATGGTCTATTCTTTAGAAAATCCTCCAGTGTATCTCTATGCATGGTCTGCACTCCCGCTTTTATTTCAATTTCATGTGATGACTATGTGGCACTTGTGGCCAGGTATGTTTTTTTTTACCTGCCATCAAGTTTGCATGACTGCTTGTTGGACAAGGGGGGTTGTAGAAAAAAGAGAAAGACATCATGCCGAAGTGCTCGGTCGCAGATCATAACATTGCACGTGCCCTCACAGCTTCACCGCATTGCACATGCATGTTGCACTTTAGCGCCAGAAAAGAAAAAAACACAGGCGCTTTTTTTCTGCAGGACGCACCAGAAAAATTTTGTTTTTGTTCGAACATTACTTGCGTTGATAGGCAATATTTAAGCAGCGGCGTTCTTTTGCCTTAATGATGGCATATTATCTTGTCCGTGTAATATACCAAGGAGGCATTGAACATATGAACGGGTGAGGCCAGAAGCTTTACTTGTTTTAGGCCGCACAATGGCGTTTGGAAGGTCTTCACGTTGCATGGCATGTTCCTGATGCCATTCATGATGCGTAGCTTAAAAGTCAGTGCTGAGCATCAGCTAAAGCTAATTAACGCTGAAGTGACGACCGCAACGTAGCGGAGTGTGATTTTTCTGAAACCCCTTTCTGACCAGCGACGAGGCAAGGCTTGCACAAGTACGTCATCGCGTCGTTTTGTGTTGATTGCATACGACTTAGTAAACATCCAAACTTACATGGTTGATAACAGGCCGGCAAAACTTTGGGCAGAGCGAGGAGCGCAGCGCAGCGGCGATACAAGGCACGTGCACTGCTTGAAACATGAACGATTACGAGATGTCAATCGTAGAGGGTTTTCCTTTTCTTGATCACATCGTTGCAGTGCCCACTTGCGTCATGAACGAGCCGGCTTTCGGTTGCGAGAGGCGACAGGTGGGCGCACACGATTTCTTCGCGAGTCTCCAACTCAACTCGGCGCAGGTCCAAAAGCCTTGGCAGGGCTTTCCTTTGCGAGCAAGGCCCCCGCTGGTGCAGCAGCCTCCGGCAATGCTATGGGAAAGTGCGGGGAGCGACAGCGCGATGACACAGTTAAGCCAGCGGAAATGCATAGCCTCCAAGAGCGCTGGGCCGTGGTGCATTGTGGGGGGCTCTATCTGCTCGCCTTTGTAAACTCGTTCGTTTTTTTCACGGGGACCCATCAGACGCTCCGCCCACTGGTCCGGGATCGCTCGGACACATGTTCGTTCACGACCAGACTGGAGTACGCGCACTCTCCTTTTACGGCCTGAGCAGGCGCAGCGAGGGCAATGCATTTTTTTTTCTAAGAGACAGAGTCGCAGAGAACCTCACACGGATCAGACGTGTTTTTTCCCTGTCCACTGTCCTTTTATTTTGGCAGTTTTGCTCACTCCCGTGGGCGTATTTATTTCTCGCCTAAACCTTCAAAAGCACTCTCAAGTGCAGCCCAACTTAGGGCTCCAAGGTTTGTCATGTGATTTCTCAATCCCACTTTTTTTCATTTTTTATCATTGTTTACTTTATTTCTAAGGCACCACTTTGGACGGTCCCTCAATGCCATCGCTAATGGCGGACGGCATGCCTGAGGGCTTCCAGTCTTGTTATGCCCTCGACTTGGCAAAAAGAGCCAAGGCCTGTGACCTACTGCTCAAAACCGCGCCACAGGTCATGCATACAGGAACGGCCGGCCGGCCGACCAAGCCCGCCACGTCCCTCACCTGCCTCAAGCGCACGTACAAGGACAGGGAGACTCAAGGCAGCCACGAGCCTGCTGTCCAAACCTTTGCAGCAGACCGAAAGCAGCACTGGTTCAAGGCTCCGAGCACGAAGGGCGAAAAACTTCATACCGAAAAAGCGCCCAGTAACAAGAAGGCAGACAGCCGCCGCCGCCATTTTAGAGACGCCCGTCATCCTGCAGAACCGGTCTCCGTGCCAGGAGACAGAAATACAAGCCAGCAGCAGTAATGAGGTTGGCTACCCAGAAAAGACAGAATGTGAGCTGTCTCCCTCCCCTCAGAAGAGCGATGCAGCCAGCTGGTTCTTCCCCTATCACTGAAAAGTCGTCTCCTACCTCCTCCTCCCAACACCTCTGTAGAAGAGAGCAGCCCGGAACAGAAGGAGCAGGGCTCCTCCTCCCCTTTGGTGACTGACGATACAGGGACATCTTGAAAGGCAGCCCTCTCTACCACTCAAGCCGAAGGAAAAAAAACAAGTTTTCCTCTCGGTCCCGACTACACCTCTTTGAAGGCCGTCTACTCAGCTACGCCGGGATGTAAGCAAATCCAGCGCATCTGGATGGATGGATGCTATGAGCGTCCCCTTTATAACGGGGTGGTGACAAGTATGCCACCAGGCTCGACAAAAAAAAAAAAACTTTTCCCCTTTTTTTTATGTTGGCCTAATGCCTCTACTTCGATAAATTCTATCTTAATGGAAAAAAAGGTAAATTTTCAGCTTATGGACAGTGTGCCGTAAATGGCAGAGAACTTATTTTATTTTTCCAATATTTATTTTTGTCCTTTCTCTCTAATTTTCTGCCACCAATACTCTAACCGTCTCTTACTTATTTCAATCGGGGGTGTGTTCAGCTTTCCATTGTTGTCCCTAAAACCCAAGGCTTCCTGTAGGTTCGTGCCCAAACGTACACCTGGGTGGATATCTCCACATTCAATCAGAACATGTTCCGCCGTTTCCTTATCTTTCCCGCAGCATGTGCATTGTTCTTCTTCTTTACTGAATCTTGCTTTATAACTACGCGTTCTAAGGCAACCCGATCTCGCTTCAAACAGTAAAGCGCTTCCCCTTGAATTATCGTAAAATGCCTCCCTCCTTATTTCATTTTTGCCCTTTCGGTAGTTACTCAAAGCCGGTTTTTTCTCCATAGCTGCCATCCAGTAAATCCTCTCCGCCTCCCTGACTTTTCCCTTAACGCTCTTTGTTGACATATGGCTCACAATACCAGCCGTATATTTACTAGTGAGTCTTCTAGTTCTTTTTCTCCACTGTGTGTCCACGCTCTTCCTATACAAATAACGGAACACCTTCTCTGCCCATCTACTCTCCTTCATATGTCTTAGCCTTTCTTCGAACCTTATTTTGCTCTGCGCTTCCCTCGCCTCAAAACCTGCCCACCCCATATCGCCCTTTACAGCCTCGTTTGTCGTCTTCCCGTGAGCACCCAACGCGAGGCGTCCCACAGTCCTTTGATTTACATCCATTCCCGATTGCACCTCTGCCCTCATGCACACCACTGAGTTCCCAAAAGTAAGCCCTGGAACCATTACACCCTTCCACAGACCTCGAAGCACCTCATACCTATTGTATCCCCACAACGCTCTGTGCTTCATTATTGCCGCATTCCTCTTTCCTTTTGCTGCCGAGGCTTTTTCCTGTACCTCCATGTATCTATCACTCTCATTTACCCATACTCCAAGGTACTTGTATTCACTTACCCTCGGTATTTCTTGGCCTTGTATGGACACCGTCTGATCACAGGGATCATTGAATACCATCAAACCACACTTCGTTACACTGAATCCTAGTCCAAGAGCTTCACCTTCCCTTCCGCATATATTCGCCAGCTGCTGTATATCATCTCGACTGTCCGCAAATAAGACGATATCGTCCGCATAAAATAAACCTGGAAGCTTCTGCTCAATCATCATGCCGCCCTCAAAAAACACAGCCCCGCCCCCTTGCTCGCGACAGCTGTATTACAGTGTACTAGAAGGGGAAGTGTGCCGTGCGCAGCGCGTTACAATGGAGGCAAGGGGGCCACCGCAGCGATGAACCAGCTTTGGTACAACTTGGGGGCGCTACGCTTCGAGCCAGAGGAGCGTGGTTCAGACTGTCACGGAGTTCGGTTCGGACTGTCACGCTGGATGGACGTGTTTTTTGAGCGCTCCCGATCGACTGCACAGATAAGTGGTTTTGCATGTTTTGTGATTGTCTTTATAATTATAAGGGAGCAGTTGAAATCTTTGTAGCACTTATTTTATTGTACGGCCTTTTCGTGGGTCAGTCACCAGGTATTTATTAGTGCGTGTGTGTGTGTTTGAATTTTGTTGTTTTTTGCCACCCCGTGGGGGAGCTGCATGTACATTGAACACGCAAATTTTTGTAGTAGGGCTTAGACTTTCTCTTTTTCGTAGGGAAGGACTCGAGTTTTGTAATTATCGAGTGAAGTCATAGGGACAATTGGTGTCAGAAAGACATGGTTAGAAAGACTGTAAAGTGTTCAAGATGTGGGGTAGGTTTGAAAGTGCACCCATGTGTAGAATCGGATAGAGAAGAGGCTGACGCGAAGTGTAGGCAATGTGAGGTCTAGAAAAAAATGGAAAAAATGATGGTTGCCCAGAGTGAACTGCTGATGAGAATCACCGAGCTCGAGACTGCGTTGACGACAGGCTAGAGAAATTGAGGGCAATGGGAGAAAGGCTAAAGTCCGCCGACGAAGCACTAGCCAAGGTGAGCAGAGGAGCGGCCTACGGAAAGAACAGTAGGGAACCGGCAACCGAAACGACAGGGAAGAAAGAGCGAGCAAGTTTAAAAAAAAAACAGGTTCAGCCGGATCAGTTGTCGCAAGGCCCAGCTTCATCGAAGTAGTGGTGAGCTGGGAGGGGGTAAAGCAGCCGGCATCACAGGTGCAAGTAACCCCCAAGTGCAGGACGCTCCAGCTGAAAAGTCACAGCATGTGATAATCGCCGGGGACTGGAATTTAAACCGATGCACAGAAGCCATGAAAGATAGGGTAAGAGGTGACAAGAGGGTTGCAGTAGGGGCCTCCCCAGGACGCACGTCGGAAGCAGTCATGAGGCAAGCGAGCGCGAAACTCAAAACTACAGCTGATAGACGAAATCTCGTGATAATTTCAGGCGGTTTAAGCAATTTCTTAAATGAAGATACAGCAGGACTAGCAACCACACTCGCGAAAGGCGACGATGAGATGCGCGCCATTTCTCCTCAGGTACAGGTAGTGATATGCACGATACCGGAGGTACCGGTGCGTGATAGCAACCTGCAAAGAGCGGTTGTCAATGCAAACCAAGAGATACGGCGGATGAGTAGAGACAAAGGCTTTGAGGTGGTAGAAAAAAACAGATGATAGGTGGGGTGGTTTTCAATGAGACAGAATTCACTATGATGGGCGGCTAGGTCATGAAGTGGGTTGATGACTTGCAGGTCGCGCAGTAGCTTTTTTGGGGGGCAAGCGGGCCATTCGGGGTGCAGGATAGCTAGTAACGAGGAAAACAACCAGGGAGACTCTTTGACAGGTGGTATGGTGGAGTCCGGGGCAGAAATAGATGTAGCCACGAGTGTCGAGCCAATTCAGACATAGGGTATATTAACATGCAGGGTGGTAGAAACAGGCTGAAGTGGGAAGAGATAGAAGAACAGCTAAGGAAGGAGAGGCCGATGGTATGCGGTTTTGTAGAAACACATCTCAGGGACATGGAACAACCTCTGAACAATCCGGACTACTCGTGGGAATATTGTAATAGAACAGAAGGCAGCAAAAAGGGGGTGGTATTGGGGCATTCATTCATAAAAGTACAGACTGGCAACGGGTCAAGCAGGAGTGCAAGGAACATTTCTGGCTAAAAGGGAAAGTGGCAGGGCAAATGACACTCCTTGGTTTGGTGTACTTGTGGACGGGAGCAAAGGCTAGAGAGATAACCAGGCAATGGTAGAGTGTATATCAAAGGACATTGAGGAGTTAGGAGGAGAGTGCAAGATAATTATACGAGGAGATATGAATGCGCATATAGAAGATATAGTTAGTTAGTTATGTTGGGTTTTGTGGCGCAAGAGCAACTAAGGCTATGCTGCGCCAGACTCATGGTGAGAATGCTTACAGCAAACAGGGCTATGACAATGACTCTGAAATGTCTTAACGGCGATGACATATGAATATGATGAGCGGTGAAGCGTGGCTGTATAAAGGCCTAAAAGGATTGGCTCTGTAAACGCGTGAAGTATATTTCTCTTCTAAGATTATGTGTGTGATGCTCGGGGTGGTCAATGTGTATGGTTGGTGCATGAGGTTATGTTAAACTGTAACGGCTTTTACCTAGCACTAATACCATACCCGTGTCCTTATACTTAAGGGCAGGGAGGCAAGTGCCTCGTTGTAAATTCCAGCTGCAGCAGATGCTTCTCCGAAGAGGCTGTGCTACGAGTCACATCAGTCAAGTTTTGCCATGTCTAGCGGTAGCATAGTTTAGTGTAGTTAGACCTTGTTCAGAAGTTGTGCTTCATTTAAAAAGCTGATCACATCAGCTATAGGTATTAGGGCGTCCTCGCCCAAGAGTAGCATTGGATGAAAGGGAATATTTAACCTGTAAAACATACGGAAATGTTTTTCTCTTAATGTTTCCATATGTGGGCAAGCTATTAAAATGTGCATTACAGTTAGTTGCTCCTGACACTTATCGCATGTTGGGGCTTCTTCGCCTGCCAATAGGTAATTATGTGTGATGTGCGTGTGACCTATTCGTAGTCGACATATAACTACTTCGATAAAACGCGCTTGATGAAGACAGGTCTTCCATTCACCAAGAACAGGTTTAATTAGGTGAAGTTTGTTGTTTTGTTGTAATTTCCATTCCTGCTGCCAGTGAAAGATGATGGCCCGGCGAACAGCTTCAATCCCATCTCTGGCAGGTATGTTGGTTTTTGACTCGCGCATCTTTTTTGCTGTTGCAGCTAGTTGGTCTGCCCTTTCATTGCCTGGGATCCCGACATGACTCGGGACCCAACAGAGGCGTATGGTGTGGTCATCAGGTGTGTGGGATAGCATGTTTAAAATATCGCCTATGAATGGCTCATACTGAGATTTATAATTCAGACTTTTCAGCGCGCTTAACGAGTCTGTAAATATTACGGCTTTTTTATGTTTTGAGCTTATAATGTATCGTACTGCCATCCATAACGCATAGCACTCAGCTGTGAAGATGGATACGAACTGCGGTAGTCTAGTTATTTGCTCGTGTGTTGCTCCTACCACACTGCTTCCGACATAAGCAGATGTCTTCGAACCATCAGTATAAAATTCTTCGAAAGTGTTGTACGTTTGTTGTATTGCAAGGAATTCTTATAGTATATGTTCACGTGGGGTGTTTTGTTTTTTTATATGTGTGAGTGAAAAATCCAAGAATTTGGAGAAATCACTCCATGGGGCCAAACTGGGTGGCCTTCTGGCAATGGAGAGTGCTTCGTTAAGAATATTCAGGGCATGAAATTTTTCTTCAAATCTTAGTATTAGTGGCTTAATTACGTTTGGTTTGTTGGCGTAGTGTTGTCGTAGGTCACAGCGTGTGACAATACTGTGGCATATATGATCTGGTGAAGAACGAACTCTAAGGACATACGTGAGCATTAGTTTCGTTCTCCTATATTCCAAGGATGGTTCGTTACTTTCGGCGTATAAGCTCGAAATAGGTGAGGTTCGATAGGCACCTGTTGCGAGACGTAACCCTTTGTTATGGACAGGGTCTAGGCGCTTAAGGTACGAGTCTCTTGCTGAACCGTAGATTATACTACCGTAGTCTAATTTGCTGCGTACTAAAGAGCGGTAGATGAGCAGGAGGCACTTACGGTCGGAACCCCAGTGCTTTCGGGACAAGACTTTGAGGACATTGAGGGCGTTGTTGGATTTCACCTTGAGATTATTAATGTGTGTAAGAAAATTGAGCTTTTTATCAAATACGACTCCCAGAAACTTCTGTTCTTGTTTTATTGGCAATACTGTTTCGTTTATTTTCAGTACGGGGTCTGGTTGTAACCCTCGTTTCTGGGAGAACGCTACAGCAACCGTCTTTTCCTCAGAAAACCGGAAGCCATTTTTGTTAGCCCATTGTGTTAGCTTGTTTAGTGCTATTTGAATCTGTCGCTCGCACGTCGCCATGTTAGATGACCGGTACGCTATTTGGAGATCATCCACATATAGTGAGTGCATAAGAGTAGATGGTATGACCTGGTTCACAGAGTTCATTTTGACGACAAAGAGAGTTGTGCTTAAGACACAGCCCTGAGGCACACCATTCTCTTGAGTAAAAGTTTCTGAAAGTGTGGTACCCAAACGAACCTGAAAAGTTCGGTTCGATAGGAAGTCGGACAAGCAGTTGAGCATCCTTCCGCGAATTCCAAGATCTGCCAGGTCTCGTAAAATACCGTACTTCCACGTTGTGTCATACGCCTTTTTAAGATCAAAAAATACTGCTAAGCAGTGCTGCTTGTACAGGAAAGCTTCTCGTACTGTACGTTCAAGGTGAACGAGGTGATCGGTGGTGGAACATCCTTTCTTGTAACCACATTGGTGAACATCTATCAAGTTATCGGTTTCTAGGATGTATGTTAGCCTAATATTAATAACGCTTTCGAAGGATTTCGCCATACAACTTGTAAGTGCTATGGGCCTGTAGCTTGTTGGTAATGTAGGGTTTTTTCCGGCTTTGAGAAATGGAATTGATTTGATTTGATGGTAGATTTTAGTGGCGCAAGGGCAACTCAGGCCAAAGAGCGCCAAACACACGGTTTTTGGTCGATTTGATTATAAAAAGTCTACTCAGGGTGGCAAGAGTAAAAGAGTAGTGTATAGAACTTAAACTTAGGTGTAGTGACTATGTGTGATGGGTTTAAAACGGGCTACGCTTATGGGTTTTACAAAGTCATGCCGTGTCGTCAACAGTCCTTGTCAAGACAAGGAGTGCGTGCTGCATGACATTTGATAAAAAAGTCTCAGCGGTTCCCTCAGGATTGAGAGGAGGCTGAGATTAGTGAGAATATGTTATGGAATGTAGGAAGCCTACACTAGCTAAAAACTTCAAGACTACTTTTGGGGGAAACAAGGGATCGTCTCCAAGAAAAAATTGTGGATGAGGCGGAATGTGACATTTGTACAGCTTTGAAAAGTGACACAGTCTTTCTGGTTCGAGGTACGGACAGGTAATTAGAACGTGAACGACAGACAGCTCATCACCACATTTTGCACAATGTGGTGCTGGAGAGTTCTTTAAAAGGTGCGAGTGTGTTGCATGTGTATGACCGATCCTGAGTCTGCACAGTGCAACCTCTTGGTGCCTGTTACGTTTTTCAGTCAGATATCTTCCTATTCTTGGCTTTACTAAGTGCAGTTTGTTTGCGTTTGCTGCATTCCATTCTTCTTGCCATTGTCTACGCATTCGGGATATGATGAGTGGCCTCAGGTCCTCATACGGGATGGTGTCTACGTCAACTGATGGGCGGAGTGCTGCTGACTTCGCAAGTTTGTCCGCTATCTCATTACCAGCAATGTTGCAGTGTCCCGGAATCCAGCATAGCGTGATTTTGAGCTTAGATTTGCGGGCTGACATGATGCATTTTCGAAGTGTATTAGTAACTGGGTTTTTGAGTATCTTAGTGGAGGACAGCGCAGTCACAGCACTGAGAGAATCTGTGTATATGATTGAGGCTGGCTCTTTCTCCTTTAAAATGTGCGTTACAGCTAAAAGTATGCCATAGCATTCTGCAGTAAATATACTGGTATGTTCGTTCATTGTTCTAGATTCAGAGAAAGCGGGACCGTGTGCCGCACATGCGACTGCGGAGGACTTGGAGGCATCAGTATAATATTCAGCACACCTGTATTTGGCCTGCAGGTACTTGAAGTGTTGATCGATTGCTACTGGGTGGCCATTTTTTCCTACCTCTAGGAATGACAAATCACAATCGATAGCCTGCATTTCCCATGGCACAACAGTGTCCTTGTGAGAGATTAGTTGGAGATTGGAGACCGGTATGTGCATATTTATAAAGTGTGAGGCCACTCTGAGGGAATACGGTGGCGTAGCTGATGGTCGCCTCGAAAACAGGAGGGCGTTCGATGTATCCTGCAATAGCGCGCGAGCTGGGTGGTCGACATGGGAAAGCACCTTGGTGGCATACGTGACACTTGTAAACTGACGTCGCCGTTCTAGTGACCACCGGTCTGTCTCAACATACAGGCTGGCTGTCGGGCTGGTTCGGAAAGCACCGCTGGCCAGCCGGAGCCCAAGGTGGTGCACTGGGTCAAGCATCTTCAATGCAGATCTTGAAGCTGACTCGTAAACTACCGAGCCGTAATCGATGCGCGATAGCACAACACTGTTGAGAAGGTTGAGTAGACAGTCACGGTCTGTGCCCCATGACTGATGCGAGAGAATCTTGAGCAGGTTTAAGGCTTTCAGGCACTTAAGTCGTAGCTGTTTGATATGTGTAACAAAGCTGAGCTTTTCATCAACCACAACACCTAGAAATTTGTGATCTTTTTTGGTAGTTATGGTTTGTCCATTAATTGAAATGTTGGGGGGCGGCCTTATGCCACGTAGTTTTGAGAAGAGTACGCAAACAGTCTTCTCACAGTTAAACTTAAACCCATTTTTGTCTGCCCAGCTTGACAGCTTGTTTACTGCCAACTGAATCTGACGTTCACACGTGGCTATGTTGCATGATTTGAAGCTGATCTGAATGTCATCCACATATACAGAGTAGGAGATTGTTTTAGGCAGTATGGTATTTATGGAGTTCATTTTTACAATGAATAGTGTGCAGCTAAGAACACCGCCCTGCGGTACGCCATTCTCTTGCGTAAACCACTTCGATAAGGCATTACCAACACGAACCACAAATGTACGGTCAGAAAGGTAGCTTTCAATAGTATTCAGCATATTTCCTGACACTCCAAAAGATCGCAGGTCACGGAGAATGCCATAACGCCATGTCGTGTCGTAAGCCTTTTCCAAGTCAAAAAATACAGATAGGCAGTGTTGTTTATGAATGAAGGCATCTCTAACATAGGATTCAAATGCTACTAGTTGGTCAGTTGTCGAGCGGCCAGACCTGAATCCAGCTTGATGACGATCAAGGAGGCCATTGTATTCAAGGTAATACATAAGGCGGCGATTCACCATTTTTTCGAACACCTTGCCCAAACAGCTGGTCAGCGCTATTGGCCTGTAACTAGCAGCAAGTGTGGCTTCTTTTCCTTGTTTAAGAATGGGTATGATAACTGCCTTTTTCCAGGTCATGGGCAGACGCCCAGAGGACCATACATTGTTGAAAAGAATGAGGATGACGTCAAGCGTTTCTTCGTGTAGGTGTTTCAGCATGCCGTAAGTAATCCTGTCCGAGCCCGCTGCTGAGCTGCCGCACTTTGCCAGTGCTGCCTTTAATTCACCTATAGTAAAGGGGGCATTGTACCCTCCTGCCGATGGCCTGTCATCACGAATAGGTTTACGTTCCTCGGCAAGTTTGTATCGCCTAAAGGAGTCTGTATAATGTGAAGAGCTGAAAATATACTCAAAATGTTGGCCTAAGGCATCTGCCTGGTGTTCCAGTGTATCACCAGCAACACTAACAAGGGGCAACGGATGAGTGCTGTACCCTTGGAGTGCTCTTACTCTGTTATACACCTTATGCGTGTCAGTGTAAGAGTTCACCGATGAGAGAAAGGATTGCCAGCTCTGTTGTTTAGATTCTCGTCGGACACGTCTACCGTTTGCTTTCGCACGCTTAAAATTCACCAAGTTTTCGACTGTAGGATACCTGCGGAATTTCGACCATGCTTTGTTTTGATTGTCACGAGCATTTTTGCACTCAGAGTTCCACCAAGGTCGTCTTTTGTTCCGTGTATTGTTACATGTATGTGGGATAGATTGCTCTGCGGCCTGTATAATGTGCAGTGTGACCAATGCTTCAGATTCATCGATGCCTAGGGTTTCAATTGATGAGCGCGATAGTTTTGAGAGTTTTCGGAATTTCGTCCAGTTCGCACCCTGCTCTCGAAACCTAGTTACATTCACAGTCATTGTACTCGTATTTTCTTTGTATTTTACACAAACAGGAAAATGATCACTTCCATAGAGGTTATGAATTACAGCCCACTCAGTGGTTGCCAAGAGTGAAGGAGATCCGATAGCAAGATCTATTGCTGTGTATGAATTGTGCGCTGCATTAAAATATGTTGGCTCTTTTTTGTTAAATATACAGGAGCCGGAGGACAACAGAAAGTTTTCAATTAAGGAGCCTCGAGAATCTGTTCTTCTACATCCCCATAAAGGGTGGTGCGCGTTAAGATCTCCGACCAACAGAAATGGATGCGGAAGCTGATCGATGAGTACTTCAAATTCTTTAGTAGAAAGTTGGTAGTCTGGAGGGATGTATAGTGAACACACTGTTGTTACTCGTCCAAAAATTAGGGTTCGTATTGCCACTGCTTCTAAGCCGGTAACCAGAGTGAGGCATTGAGACGGAACTGCTTTTTGCACCACGATAGCGACACCACCAGATGAATGTGTAGTGCCCTGTCTGTCCTTTCGGTATACCACATATCTTTTCAAAAAGCTAGTGTGTGTAGGTTTTAGGTGTGTTTCCTGTAAGCAAAGTATGTTTGGTTGGTGTTGTGCAAATATTTCATAGATGTCGTCTAAGTTCTTAAGTAAGCCTCGGCAGTTCCATTGGATGATATTTTCGGCAGCCATTTTTATGAATGAGGAAAAGAGCGTGACTTATTCATACTTCGCTGCCTCTATTAGGAGGCTTCACTGGCGGGTGTCTGTTCCCTCTTAGGCGATCTATGGAGCCCCGCCTCTTTTGGGGGGATTCCGTCAGCATCTTAGACGCTGAGGATCCTGGTGTCACTTCCATTGCCTCCGGTAGACCGGAAGAAGCTAATGGAGGTTTGTCAGAAGAGACAGGTGTCTCAGTTGTCTTTGTGGTCCCTGGGGTCTGATGAAGTTCGACCTCCGGGACGTGAGAGGTTGGCGCAGCCTGTGGCTGCTTGGTGGGGGGCAAAGATGTGCACGCATCAGCAAAGCTGTATTGCGTGCCCACCGTCACTAGACGCCGCCCGGCCCCCCGGCGCGCTGCGTCAGCGTACGTCCTTCCGGAGAAGAGCGACACCTTCTTCCGGGCTTCAGAGAATGTGATGTTTTCCATTACTTTTGTCTGGATAATTTCCTTTTCCTTTTTGAAAATTTCACAAGTCCGCGAGTACGCTGCATGCGGCCCGTGACAGTTAGGGCACTCTGTTTGCGTGGAAGTACAGCTCTCTGTTGGGTGCTCATGATCACCACATTTTGCACATGTTTGTTTTCCGCGACAGGTATTCGACCCATGTCCATATTTCTGGCATTTGTAGCACCTTCTAGGGTTGGGTATGTAGGGGCGGACTTTGCAGTGAAGGAACGCAGCTTTCACGGATTCTGGCAGGGTGGAACGGTTGAATGTTAGTACTATGTGAGGCGTCACCACTTCTTCATTGTTTCGCCTGATGGTTATCCGACGAATGGCTACTACGCCTTGCTCTCGAAAGCCTTCAAGAAGGTCAGCTTCAGTTTCTCGCATCAGATCACGTTGTGAAATGACGCCTTGAACAGTGTTAAGGCTGCGATGGGGGGTGATAGACACGTTCAGGTGGGCGAACTGCTTCTGTTTAAGGAGAGTGTCTGCATGCTGTTTCTGGCTTACTTCAACAAGAAGATCACCGGATGACAGTTTCTTTGCGTCGTACTTTTTGCCTATTAGGTTAGCAAGGGTTTTAGCTATCAGGAAAACCGACAGTCCTGCAACTGAGACGTTATCTGCCAGAGAGTGTATGACTAAATAGCGTGGGAAGTGGTCACAATTGCTTCCGGTTCGTTTGGAGCTTTCATCGGTGCGGTTCCTTTTCAGGGACCGATCATTGTAAGGGGGGAAAGATTTTGCCATGTGGTGCATTTCATGTTCGGCGGCGATGGTGACCACCCACCACCGAGCCCAACAGGGGGACGCTACAAGGTAGAACACTTGAAGGCGCCAGTCATACATCGCCGCTATAACCAGATATAACTACCCAAGGTTGGGTAACTACACAAGGTTAACCCTTGCCGCCAGGAAATTTGGAAGTAAACAGAAGAGAGTAGAAGACAGGACAGATAAATAGTAAGAGATAAAGACGAAGATGTAGGGAGAGAGAGATAGGAAAAGGCGACTGCCGATTTCCCCTGGGTGGGTCAGCCCAGGGGTGCCGTCTACGTGAAGCCGGGGCCAAAGGGGTGTGTTGCCTCTGCCGGGGGGCCTTAAAGGTCCAATCACCCAGCGTCGGCTCAACCCCCAGGATCCCCTTTTCCCCGGACACGGCAAAGCCACGCACGGCTAGGCGTGGGAGGGAGTCGAAACTCCCCCGTTAGCTCGGGTCCGTGGTGTCGCAACACACCAAACGCCTACTTGCGCAGGCGCCCCTGCGGGGTGAGAAATGGAATTATAATGGCTTTTTTCCACTCTGTTGGCATTCTGCCAGTGATCCAAATAGCGTTAAAGAAGTGCAGCAATGCCTTCACCGCTTCCTGGGACAAATGGGCGAGCATTTGATAATGTATTCTGTCTGGGCAAGGTGCTGTTTTTTTACCTTGAGAAAGCACTTTGTTAATTTCCTGCAGGGTTAAGGGGGAGTTGTATGATCTGTCTTGATAACCTGTAATAGGAAGCTTTTGTTTTTCTGTAGATTGTTTATGTTTTAGGAAAGCTGCCGAATAGTTTGCTGAGCTCGAAATAGCGCAAAAGTGCTGCGCTAGTAGGTCTGCCTGTTCGCCTAAAGTTGTCTGGATGCCAGGGGTTGAGAGAATGGGGATGGTGTATGAACTGTAGTTGCCGTTAACCTTGTGCACCTGATCTCACATTCTTTTGGATGTGATGGAGCTGTTGATGGATGAAATGTACTTTTTCCACGAGAGTTTTTCAGCCTGCCTGCGAATAAATCTTGCCTTTGCTCTCGCCTTTTTAAATGCTAGGAGGTTCTCTCCTGTAGGTTGTTTACGAAAAATGCCCCACTCCTTGTTTTGCATTTTTTAGCTTGTGTGCACTCTTTTGTCCACCAGGGTTTAAGTTTTTTCTTTATAATGCCGGAGGATTGTGGTATAGTTTGTTCGGCTGCCGCAAGTATGCAGGCGGTGACTGTCTCGTTCATTTCCTCTATGCTTAGGCCATCAAGCATCTCTTTTTCTAGGGCAGCTTTTTCAGTGAACAGTGGCCAGTCTGCCAGATGTATTTTCCAACGCGGTGGTCGGGATTGAGTGGTGGGGAGGGTTTGTGTTAATTTTATGAGAGCAGGCATGTGGTCACTGCCATAGACATTATCTATCACGCTCCACTTTAGTTCGCAAAAGAGCGAAGGTGAGCACAGCGCTAGATCTAAGCAGCTAGTGGCTCCTGTGCTTGGGGAGCAGTAGGTGACGCTACCAGTATTTAAAAGACATACGTCATTGTTCAGAATAAAATCTTTGAGGGTTTGACCTCTGGTGTCAGTTGTACTGCTTCCCCAAAGCATACCGTGCGCGTTAAAATCCCCTGCGATAACAAACGGTTCAGGCAGTTGGTCCAAAATATGCTCTATATCTTTAATAGAAAAATGCGTGTGTGGGGGGATATAAATGGAACATATGGTGATAGTTTTGTGAGCTAAAATGGTGACGGCTACGGCCTCGATGTGACTGTTGATGGTGATCTCTCTCACTGCAATTCCACTTTTGCCGACAATAGCCACTCCACCAGACAACCGGCTAGCGTGGACGCGATCGCGACGTACTACGGTAAAACCTCTGAGGAAGTTGGTGTGTTTTTCTCCCAGATTGGTCTCCTGTAAGCACATAGCCATTGGAGAGAGACTACTTAGCAAATCTTTTATGTCACCTATGTTGTGAATGAGTCCTCTACAATTCCAATGGAGGAGAAAAGCCATTTTGGGCAGTGAACTTGAGCAGAAAAATTGAGTAAGAATTGATTTGTTGGCAATAAAACCTTGGTGACATGCGTGTGATACTAAAGTCAAAACAGAATGGTACCATAACCTTTCAGGTTATGGAAAACAAAACTTATTTTACAGGGCTTTTTGGAGGCCCTGTAATTTGTCTTTTGTCTTTTTTGGAGCGGTCGAGAGAAACTCGCCGCTCCTTCGGCGCTGCACGCGCCGTTTGACTGGCGGTTGTGTCCATAGCTTCATGAGAAGCATTGGACCGTTGCTCTGCCGAGCAATCCCTGGGTGTTGTGGGCTTCGGCTCAAAATACGAAGCCTTCACACCCTTTACACCGGACGTCGACGGGGTTCCCGCAGTCTGCCCGTTGCCTTGGCTCGTGCCAATGCATGTCGACGCCCGTGGTGGGGCCTTGTTGGGTAAGGCCGGAGCAGCCTTGGCTGCTCCCGCAGTTGGGGCAAGCGGCGGTCGCTCCAGCACGCTGTGCGTAGCTTGGGCGGCCACCTGATGCTGTCGTGGTGCTGCCCCCTGTTGCACCACTTCAGCAAATGATTTTGCTGCATAGAAAGGGGATACCCGATGCCTTGCTTCGCGGAAACTTATGTTGTGGGTGACTTTAATGGTAATAATTTCTTTTTCTTTTTTCCATGCTGTGCAGGATCTAGAATACGCCGCGTGTTCCCTATCGCAGTTCGCACAGTGGGGTTCGGCCTTGCAGTCATCATCTGCAGAGTGGCCTGTGATACCACACCGTGCACAGGTAAGCTGCCCACGGCAACTCTGAGAAGCATGTCCGAATCTTTGGCACTTGAAGCAGCGCCGCGGATTCGGAATGTAGGGTCTCACAGACAGTTTTAGATAGCCGGTAACTAATTCTTGCGGTAGTGTGGAGCACCCGAAGATCACAATTATGTGCTTGGTTGGAATTTCTTTGTTTTCTCTTCTGACTACGATACGCTGTACGTGAACGACGTTTTCGTCCTTCCAGCCAGCCAGAAGCTCATCATTTGTTAGGTCTTTGAGGTCATCGTCTGACACAACGCCTTTGACAGTGTTCATCGTTCGGTGCGCAGAGACGGTTACGGGCTTGTCCCCAAATGCTACTAATTTTTCTAGTTTCTGAAACTGTGTCTTGTCTTTAACTTCCACTAGCAAGTCTCCGCTTGCCATCTTTGTAGCCTTATAGCCAGTTCCGATAGTCTCGGTTAGGCACCTGGACACGAGGAATGGGGAGATGTTGCGAGCTTTTTTGTCCGAGCTTTCGCAATGAATAACGTGGTATTTAGGGAAATGGTCTTGCTTTTCTGAAATTGACATTACATTTGCTTAGGTGCGCCACCTTTTGAAGGGGCGATCAATGGATAAGGGGTTTCGTGGTCCCATAGAAAAGTGCAGTTCCTTCAGTAGTGGCGCCTACCACCCACCACGGAGCCCAACAAGGGGACGTGGCAGAACATGTAAACATGTCTGCACAACGCCAGTAGTACGCCACTGCCATAACCTAATATATCTATCCAAGTTTGGATATTTACACCAGGTTAACCCTTGCCGCCAGGAAAATTGGAAGTAAAATGAAGTGAGGAGAAGACAGGAAAGATGTAAAGTGAGAACAAAAGACGAAGATGTAGGGAGAGAGAGATAGGAAAAGGCGACTGCCGATTTCCCCTGGGTGGGTCAGCCCAGGGGTGCCGTCTACGTGAAGCCGGGGCCAAAGGGGTGTGTTGCCTCTGCCGGGGGGCCTTAATGGTCCAATCACCCAGCGTCGGCTCAACCCCCAGGATCCCCTTTTCCCCGGACACGGCAAAGCCACGCAGGGCTAGGCGTGGGAGGGAGTAGAAACTCCCCCGTTAGCTCGGGTCCGTGGTGTCGCTACACACCAAACGCCTACTTGTGCAGGCGCCCCTGCGGGGTGTAGTGCCACCAACAGCGAGGGGATCGCGTCGTGATGGAAGAAGAGGATGCGCGTGATCACGTGCGATGCAGCAGCAATACTGGCGCGAGGAAGACAGAAAATAAAGAAAACATTGGTTGTGTGAAAACCTGTCGAGTCTTTTTCTCACATGTGCTACACAAGGTATACTAACGTTCTCCTCATTGTGGACATGTACTGTAATAGGGACAGCAGCTGCGTTTGTGTAGTATTTCTGAATGCTTTGTTGTTACTAACACAAAGCTGTCACATAATTTAACCTTTTACGTCACTAAAATTATAAATGAACTGTAACAATTACAAAAGCAAGCCTGAAAATATTGATACTTCATGTTACTTTGCCTGAAAAATGTTAGTTTTTGAAGCATGAAGTTGGTTTTGTTCAAACCCAAACAAGCCAACTCCACTTCCTAACCCATTAGGCACCAGCGTTACTATATGGCCACGCATATACCCACCAAGCGTTTCAATTTACGCGCGTTTAAAAAACCGCGCCAGAATCAAGGCAACGTGCCTTTCGTTAGCTTAGGGTACCCCTTACCTACAGCAGGTGGCAGAAGTTCTCGATGTTTGTTTGAGAGCCGCAAAAAGGGCGCGAAACAGTGGTTCTGTATTTCGGAGCGTCGACATGCAACGCTCCCACGAGTACGTGGATTTCTTTATAATATTCTTTTTTGATATAACATGATATACAAGTTCCTGTAGAGTACTTGTAGTGAGGAACCTACGGTGACAATTTGAGCGAGATAACTTCATGCGTTGACAAGGGGGGGCGGATCACCGTCGAGAGCAGTCGCACCTCACTTCGGCTCCGCCAATTTTCGGCCCTCGCGCCGGTCCTTTCGACCCTATCCGGATAATTTCTTCACGGGTGGCTGGAGCACATTGTCTGGATCTCTTCGACACCCACTTTATTGCGAAACTCGCCCGGGGTGGCCCGGGAGAGCTTTCGAAAGCCTTCGACCACGCCGTGCACCGACCTAGGCCTCTTAGGCTTAGCTCGAGTGCGGCCGCCTGCACATCAGCTGACAGACGGAGCGACCGCCCGGCCGCCCGCCGCTGCCCCGTCGCCCATCTCCTAGCTGTCCACCGCTATGGAGTATATTGTCGAAGGACAGGACGTGTCCCCCGAGGAACTCTCGGACGAATCCTGGCAGTCGCCAGGCCTCCGCGCCCAAGAGCAACGCCGCGCAGCCTTGCGCCTTGCCACCGCCGCAGCTAAGCCCACCACCACGCCGGCTTCTCTGCCCTCGTCGAAGCGGGTAAATACATCGCCTCCGCAGCACCGCCGCCGCGCTCCGCTCCCTCGTCTCCCGGCGGACACGATTCACATCGTCGGCCGCCCTAAAAGCCCCGTAGAACTCACCAAGCTACAGCCTTGGCACTTGTACACCGCCTTGCTGCAAGCAGCGTTCCTGCAAGACCTCCCGCCCGCATCTCGCGACACGGTGCGGATCCACCCCGTCAACAACACTTTTACGCTCAGCGTCGCGGACTCGGCTCGTGCACAAGCATACCTCCGCATCACCTCCCTCACGGTTTCCGGCAACACTTTCACCGTCCACCTTTACGCCCCACCGCCAGACGATGCCCTCAGGGGCATACTGTACCACGCCTTCGACGACTTCACGGACCAAGCCATCCTTGAAGACCTTCAGGCAAGCAATCCTACCCTCTCTGTTGTGGGCGGCCGCCGCATGGGCAAGGCCCCTCACATCTTGGTCACCCTCATGGAGCCGAAACTACCGCGGTGGATCTTCTACCACGGTGTCCAGCTTCGCCTCCTTCCGTTCCGCAACAAGGTGGAAGCCTGCTACAATTGCCGCTCGACCGGCCACCGGACCGACGTGTGCCCCAAGCCGCGGCAGGAGCGGTGCCATCGGTGCGGCGCTGCTCACCCCACACCGCCCGAAGGATCGCCACCCACTTGCAACCCCCGCTGCATCGTCTGCAATGGGAATCACTCCACGTACAGTTCCAACTGTAAACACCGCTACGTGCAGCGCCCTCAACGCCAGAAGGCCCCGGTACCTGACACACACCCCTCGCCACAACAGCCTGTTCCGCCCACAGCGGTAGTGCGCTCTTCCCAGCAAGCAGCAAGTGGTCCCTCACCAGCTCCACCGCCCTAGTCGGTTACTGCCTCTCCGCCCCCCGTACCAGCGGTGCCTAAACCCGCATCACAGCCCATGAATTCGACATGGCCCCGCGGCGCCCCCGGCTTGCCCTCGGAGCCGCAGGTTGTTGCACTGCAGCAAGAAAACGCCTCCCTCCGACAGCAGGTCACTGCACAAAGCGCTCAAATTGCAGCTCAGAAGACCCAAATTGATTCCCTCCAAGCGAAACTGCAAGCTCTTGAAGAGAAGCTGGAATCAGCCATCACAGTGAAATCCTCTCTGCCCTCTACCATTTGCTCCTCCTCCGACATGGACGTTCAGACTCCCGAAGGATGCACTGGCAAGCGCCGTCGACCCAACACTCCCCTTGAATCTCTTCACCTTTCTGAAGAGGTCCAGGTATCCATCAAGACGGCCTTGGTGGATCTTGAAAAGCGGTTGGATAGCCGCTTCAACTCCGTCCACCAGCTTCTCACTGCACAGCACGAAGCTCTAAATTCCCTGCGCACAGACTTCGCCGCCTACCCCCCCGCCACGTCCTTCCAATCTCTACAGTCAACAGTTGATAGCCTACAAACTGCCATGCTTGGAAGCATCCGAGCAAAGCCACCCCTCCATGCCCGCACCACCACCTCCTCCGGCGCCGCCCGAACCTCGCAAACACCGGCCGAGGCAACATCTTCCGCTGTTAAAAATGGCTGACCGATCCATCGTCACCATTTGGCAGTGGAACTGCCGTGGTTTTCGTCCCAAGCGTAACCACCTCCTTCTCCACCTACAACAACTAGACCCCTCGGACGCGCCTGATATCATCGTACTACAGGAAACTCACGCCGACGTCTCCCTCTCGGGTTACGTCGCCTACAACCAAGTAACTCACCATCCTCTGCCCCATCCCGTGACGGCCGTCCTCACCCGGCGGACGCTCACTGTCAATCGACACGATCTACCCTTCCCTGCAGTCCATCACGTCTTTCTCGAGACACTACCTCAGCAACGTGAACAGCCCTCTCTGTTTATTCTCAACGTGTACAACCCCCCTCGCTCCACTGAAGACGCGTCTCTCCTAGCCTTGCTCCGTGCCGCTGCAGCGAAAGCAGCCAAATCACCCCTTCTTATTCTCGGCGACTTCAACGTCAAGCATCCGGACTGGGGTTACTCGAAGGCAGATGGCCCCGGAAGGAGGCTGTGGCAGCTCGCTCACGATCTCAACCTTTCCCTGCTCACCGACCCCACGCAACCAACGCGCATCGGCAACAGTGTGTGCCGCGATACCACCCCGGACCTCAGCTTCTGCCGCAGCGTGCCCGACGCGCGCTGGTATAACACGCATCAGCCCCTCGGCAGTGACCACTATGTCCTCACCATTCAAGTTCTCACCTCCCCCAGCAAGCCGCGCCCACACACGGCCCGCTATACAGACTGGGACGCTTTCCGAGAACGCCGGTTGCACTCCGCCACTTCCAACATCGAGGACCTCTCGACGTGGACCGACCAGCTGCTAGCGGACCTCGACGCAGTCACCGCCTCGATCCCCACCACGAAGGACTATCCGGCAACTGACGCCCGTCTTGCCCACCTGTGGGCCGCCCGCACCGGCCTTTGCAACCGTTGGCAGAAGCAACGTCACAACCGTCGCTTACGCCGCCGCATTGCGCACCTCGATCGTACGATCGAGCAACACACCACCGCGCTCGCCCGCCAACAGTGGGAGCAGCTCTGCTCGGGTCTCTCTGGTCAGTTGGGCTGCAAACAGTCCTGGCATCTCCTCCGCCACCTCCTCGACCCTGCTTCTGCCAAGTCGGTCGCTCGGCAGCAGTTACAACGAGTGGTCCGGGCTTACCCCGGCGACACTCCGTCGCTGATGGCAGACCTGTCCGCCAAATACCTTCAGCTTCTGCCTCCTGGCACACCTCCTCCCCCTCTCGCGTCCTACTCTGGGGCCCCCAACCCAGTACTGGACGCCGATATCACGGAAGCGGAGGTCTACGCGGCATTACAGAAGCTCCGCACCACTTCCGCCCCCGGCCCAGATCGCATCCCCAACAAGCTCCTCCGAAACCTCGACGCCCCTTCGGCTGCTACCCTCACTTCGTTCCTCAACGAGTGCTGGCGCTCCGGCAACCTCCCCCAATCATGGAAACACGCTCGCGTGGCTTTCATCCCCAAGCCGGGCAAGAAACTCACAATCGAGAATCTCAGGCCCATTTCACTCACCTCGTGCGTCGGCAAGCTTCTAGAACATGTCGTTCTCGCTCGCTTGCAAACGTACACGGACGCACACCATCTCCTTCCCCACACCATGCTTGGTTTCCGCCCCCACCTATCCACGCAAGATGTCCTCTTACAACTCCACCATGATCTCCTCGACCCACCCACATTTTCAGACACAAAGGCTCTCCTTAGCCTGGACCTTCACAAGGCGTTCGACCACGTCTCCCATTCGGCTATCCTTGCCGAACTCGCAGCCCTCAATCCCGGCACCCGCACCTACAACTACATTCGCGCGTTCCTCACCGCCCGCACGGCCGAAATCATCATAGGGGACCTCCCGTCTCCCACGTACGAGCTTGGCCCTCGTGGCACCCCTCAGGGCGCCGTCTTGTCGCCTTTTCTATTCAATCTTGTCCTCCGCTCGCTTCCTGGCAAGCTGGACCGTATCCCCGGTCTTAAACACACCCTGTACGCGGACGATATTGCTCTCTGGGTCACGTCGGGCTCTGACGGCCATATCGAGCAGACGTTGCAACGCGCAACCGACGTCGTCACGTCCCACGTGCACGCGGCCGGTCTTACTTGCTCAGCGGCCAAATCGGCCCTTCTTCTCATGCGGCCTCCCGACCGGCGTCGCTACAAAACTCCCCACCCCACCATCACGGTTCATGCCAACTCTACTCCTGTCCCCGTCGTTTCGCATCTCCGCGTGCTCGGGCTGATCCTACAGTCCAACCGCCATAATACACACACCATAGACAAGCTCTCGCTCTCGGTGCAGCAGACCGCACGTATGCTCGCCCGTGTCCGTGCGCGGCGTGAGGGCATGCGAGAACACGATCTACTTCGCCTTGTCGACGCGTTCGTCGTTTCCCGCCTCACGTACGGCCTTCCTTATACACGTCTCCTAAAATCGGAACGCGATAAAATTGACGTCCTCATCCGCCGGGCATACAAGACTGCCCTCGGCCTTCCCCCCAACACGTCCACCGATCGTCTTCTCCGTTTGGGTGTACACAACACGCTCGACGAGTTGATTGAGGCTCACCGCTCCGCTCAAGTGCAACGCCTTTACCGTTCGCCGACCGGTCGCCACATCCTTTCCTCCATCGGCCACGACACCTCCTCCCACCCTCCGGATCTGGTCTCATTACCCCATGCTATTCGAGCGGCGTTCTACATCAAGCCGCTACCTAAGAATATGCTGGCGGGCCACCACGACGCTCGCCGCCAAGCCCGTGCCGCCATGCTTCAAGCAAAGTACGCCGACCACCCGGCCGTCGCCTACGTAGATGCGGCCCGATACAATGCACGCAGGGACGCCTTCGTAGTCGTTTCCGTGTCGCCCTCCTCAGCTCCTTTGGGGCCGACCATCACGGCTGGCACCGTCAGAACGCCTTACGCCGTCGAGGCGGAGGAAGTGGCCATTGCTTTGGCCGCGACCTCGGCTGACGCAAGCGTCATAATCAGCGACTCGAAACAAGCCATCTCGAATTTCGCGCGAGGTCTCGTCTCGCCTACCACCTTACGGCTACTTCGGCCCCTACTGCAGCAAGATGAGCAGTGCCGCATAGAACTGATCTGGGTCCCCGCCCACTCGGGCCACCCCGGCAACGAGACAGCTCACCAACGCGCTCGAGGATTCGTCGACCGAGCGGTGGGCCACTCAGAGTCGGACGCCCTGGTGCCGGAGCCCCTGGTCACCTACCACGACATCACTCAGCATTATCGCCTCGAGCGATATTTCTATTCACATCCTCACAGCAGCCTTCCCAAGCGGTCCGAGATCGCCTGGCGTCGCCTACAGACCCGCACCTTCCCGTGCCCCCTCGTGTTTTCATACATGCACCCAGGTGCCATTGATCCACGCTGCTGCCTGTGCGGCAACGTTGCCTCGTTGAACCACATCCTCTGGGGCTGCCCGGAGGATCCCCCGCCCGCCGACCTCCTTTGCTCACCCCCCACCGAGGGACAATGGGAGGCCCTTCTCTCCAGCAACGACATAGACATCCAGACACGGGTCCTGAAACGAGCGGAAGAAGTCATCGAGAAGCACAGCCTGGCAGCCTTCGTGGCTTAGCCTCCTTTACCCCTCACCCCTTCGATTAATAAAGTTGTTACTCACTCACTCTTCATGCGTTCATTGTGAAAAGGAGTGTTATTTTACGCGTTGCCATATGGTCACGCTGGGCCTTTAGATTCCGTATTCTGTTTAATTTCGTTGCCTCGCTTTACGCTCCTTCTAGGGTAGTTCCGCGGCACTAATGCGTCAACCTATTGTCTGCCCAGGTTGACTGTAGAAAAATTAACCAGATTACTCGAAGAGGACGATGAAGATGTGTCGGCTATCTACATTGAGCCACCGGAGGCTACCATCTACTCAGACGAAGATTCCGCTGATGAGGATTTTGGTGGCCTCATAGACAACCTCAGCAGTAGGCAGCTTAGAGCAGGTACTGAAACCGTCCTTGCAGACGGCCGTCGTATGCGTGGATGTGATTCTGATGAAGATGACGCACAGTATGAACAACAACGCGATAAACCACCGAATATTTCCTCAGGAGCAGGAGATGAAAGTGCTGACGGGAATTTGCCTTCAAGTATCAAGTGGAAGAATGGTGACCTTGTGAAAAGTTCCGCAATATTTCCAGACCCAAATTTCGCCGCTTACAGGAACCTTTCGCCTATAGAATTATTTGAGCTCTTTTTTGATGATAGTGTCATAGATCTCTTGGTAGAACAAACAAGAAGCTATGCTTTCTTTTTGAATATGCCGGACCCTGAGGTCACAAAAGAGGAGATCAAGTGTTTTCTTGGCATGCTGGTTCTTTCTGGTTACAACCGCTTGCCGGGAAAGAAGTGCTACTGGGACAGTGGAACCTACATGCGTAATGAAATGGTATACAATGACATGCGAAGAAACCGTTTCGTGCAAATCATGCGGTTTTTCCACTGTGCCGACAATACGAGCCCCACGCTGAGCGACAAACTGACTAAGTTGCGCCCCCTGATGAAACTTCTGAAGGCAAAGTTCCTACAGCACTTTCAGCCTGTGCGTCAATTGAGTTATGACGAAAGTATGATAGAATATTATGGTCGTCATGGCTGCAAGCAATTCTTACGCGAAAAGCCTATTCGCTTCGGTTACAAAGTGTGGTGTCTGAATGCAAAAAATGGCTACCTTGCAAACTTTGAAATATATCAACGAAAACAGAAAGACACCGCGACAAGCATGCGGTATGAAAAGGTCTTCGGAAAAGCAGCGGCACCTCTCCTTGAAATGGTGGATGAACTTCAGGTCAAAGTTCGTCATCTGCCATTTCACTTTTATTTCGACAATCTATTCACCAGCCTTCACCTACTCATACATCTGAAAGAAAAGAACTACGAAGCCACAGGCACAGTGAGGCAAAACCGTGTGCCGAAGGAGTGCCCCATCGCTCGGCCTGATTTCATCAAACGCAAGACACGCGGGTACGAAGAGCACGCGCTTTCGGATGACGGGATAATCATTGTGCGCTGGATGGACAACTCTGTTGTAACAATCACAAGCACCGTGCACGGCGTAGAGCTCATTTCATCTGCAGACAGGTATTCCCGTGCACAGAAGAAGAGGACCAAAGTGCGTCGCCCTAATGCCGTTACCCAATATAACTGCTTTAGGGGAGGCACTGACCAAATGGTTGCGAATGTAGGTGCCTACCGAATTGCAATTCGCGGTAAGAGAAATGGTGGCGGCCAATAATCACTTGGCTTTGCGACGTAGCCATAAGTAACGGTTGGGCACTTATTCACAGCACAGGATCCAACATTATTCAACTTGCATTCAGGAGGCGAATAGCTCAAAGCTACCTCACACGATGGGAAAACAAGCCAAAAGGACCTGGCCGTAGAAGAACGTCGAGGCTTGATGACAGTGCGCTTTGTGGCCCACGGTATGACAAAACAGCCCACTTCGTTGGAACCGTGCCTAACGGCAAAAGGCGCCGGTGCGCTGGAGACAGCTGCAACAGCTCGGTGCGCACACAGTGCACAAAATCTGATGTCGGCATGTGCATTCTGTGTTCCATACCATATCACAATAATTAGGTGACTCACAAATCACTACTTACATTTTTTGCAATGTAGCAAGGCCTGAAATAAAATGTCTCACTTTGTGATTTTTGCCGCAGCCTAAGGGCCCAGCGTGACCATATGGTCACGGGCCATATTTTGTAAACTGTGAGCCCGTTCGCAGTGAAAGTTTCAGTGTGGCTTGTTTAGATGCTTATACGAGAAAAAATGGTACCTGTTTTGACAAATCTCATAATAAAAGAAACCGGTCCCTAATGGATTAAAGGAGTGCCAACCCATGAAATCCGACTAAGTTGGCATAAACAGGACTGAAGCATCGGCTTTCAGTGCTTGCAAGGAATGCAGCGTGAATGTCAACCATTTGACACGCTATGTACACAATTGTGTACACCACTTGATTTTTCTATTTGTATTTGTAGAGGCTAAGAAACATCAAAATATATTGACTTTCTAATCTCTTGATTTAACTTCATTTTGGAGCATACAGTTGCATATTTATTTTCATTTTATTTACTCAAAATCCTTACGGCATTAATAGAGGGGACTGGTTACAAAGTAGACAAGGAAAATGCAGCATGAAAAGTTATTAAACAAAGAATAAACTCATCATTATACAATGTTAGCTGTGTAAGGACAACAAACACAATATATAATTTAGCCTGTAAATACAGAATATCAGTTAGTCTATTTTCGATAATTACAGAATACTGAGTAAAGTTTATTGGAAAACAATTACTAATAGTGACATGTCTTCAGGTAGTTGGTTTCAATGTACCAATGTACAAGATGAAAACACAGGGAGTTGCATAATGCGATGCCAACCTTATGATGAGGTCACTGCAATGGGATATGTACTGATGATTCAGGATTAGTTGGTCATGCAGAGTGGTATGACAGAATAATTCGTGAAATGAAGCCAAATAGGATATTTTCCATGGGGGTGCAAAAGAAGCAAGGCTTCGGCTGGATTTTATTGAAGTTATACCAGCCATGCAATTACAGTGAGAAATTTTCAAGCGGGTGGAGTTATTCTGTGCAAACAAATGAATCAAGTTGTCGTGGCAAGGGTCTCGCACAGAAGAGGCATATTCAAGTTTGGGACGTAATAATGTTTCATATAGGAGTAGTTTTAGTGTATATCGTGGTTTTGAGAAGTTGCAATGTATCTAGCCTAACATGTAATCGGCATTATTAGTAACATATTCAGTGTGAGGTGCCTGAGGTAAGTTCAATGTGATAAGAACACCTAATTTTTTATATGAGCTGACCCGATTGTGTAGGACATTTACCTAGTATGTTAGCAAGATGTCTGCATATCCTCTTACGAACATTTGCTTACATTTACGCATGTTTAAATCTATTTGCCATGTGCTGCACCAAGCTGCTACAGTATTGAGGTAAGATTGGAGAAATGAACTGCCATTCCCACTTGTTACTTTATTGAAATTTACGCAGTAATCTAAAAAAGATTAAGTAAGATCAGAGGAATAAACTGCCATTAGCACTAGTTATTTTATTGAAAATTACGTAGTAATCTAAAAAAGATTAATGTTTGAAGAAGTTGAAGATTCGAGGCCAGGATTCTGGCCCACGAGGGGCTAGTTCGTTAAACGTCCACCACGTGCCGCATGAAGTTGAACCCTCCCCCTCGTTCCCTCTTTTCTCCTCCCACCATGGCACTGACGAGTTCCCTACGGAAGTGGCCTCGCTCTTCAACCTGTTTTCGCCCGCCCCTCATTGCGGGAACCAAAGAATAGCGACCCGCTGTCAGTGCATTCTTACTCACGCCGTTTAAGAGCCGGCCTGTGTAGAGTACGCGAACAGGTTCCGGACCAGCCATGAACAATTGATTTTTCAGACTGAGGACTTCTTTTTTTTCTTGCCTTGGTTGAATTCGAGTCCTCACAGTTTTGATATAGTCATAGATAATTTATATACGAAGAAGCTAGGACCAACTGCATTACATTCTTTAGTTTTTTTCTCGTCATAGGTAATCTATTGTAATCATAATATCAGGTTCAATACTTAATTTGTGGCTAAGCCATATTACTTTCTGACCCAAACTTTCTGTAGGGCAGAACAAAGTTTTCAATCTTGTTTTTTTAGCTACTAGGCTATTGAAAAGCACGCAAAAAATTAAGAAAGATGTTAGCAGAACAATTTTCACAGGAGAAGCATGTCCAGTATATTGGACACTGGGAATAATTTGTTGAACAAATAGGTACACATATTCTGCTATTCTCTTAGATAGAGCGCTGCTTTTGGCCCTGTTAGGTTATTAGTCTTATATAACACAAGCGGGGTTTGTTTTCTCCCGAGAAAAAGTTGATCCTCTTCGCTGATCCTCTTCATGCTTCATGCTGTTGATATATTCCCAGCATGCCCCAGTTTTATTTTTATGATTTGGCTTGAAGAGTGTCACGTCAAGCCCCCTCTTGTTTTCTTTTTTTCCTTCTAAATTGAGCACGATGTGCACCAATTGCATCATGGTGTGAGTGTACTGGACATAGGTAATTTTCGCATTGGCAGCAAAGTTTTTATTAGAAAAACTACATTTTTGCAACAACGTATCGAAAAAACATGACAGAACTCATACAATTTAAATGATTTTAATGGTGCAAAGATATGTCCTGAAATATTTTTGTATACTTGAACGCATCATGCGCACGCTGTTTCGCGTAGATTACGCAATTACTTCTAGTGCCCGATAAATAGGTGGAGCTGAATGGTGAACTACACCTAAAAACATCTTGCTCGATTCTTACAGAAGCTACCAAAGTGGTTTTAGTTGTGACTGTAGCTCTGCTTACTTTTATTCATCACTTTTACCTTCATGTTTTTGTCAGCGACTAAGTATATGTACCACCCTGCTGAAATCCCCAAATGGTGATTGCAGTAACTGCAAATAAATAGTAATAAATAATGTGTTCAATACATTAGTCAAGGGGCAGTAAAGGAATGTGCTTGTTAACTACATAGTAAACGCTCCGAGATTGTACTGTTCGGTTATCCTTTGCGGAAGCTCTTTCGCTTTCTTATTTCTTCGTAGAGCTTATTCTTTGCGTCGATGTGCGTAAGGAGCTAAGTATAGTTCCATTGAGAAAATAGCACCAGATGCTCGGGACCGACAGCACAGTGTAAGCTGAAGGAGCGGCTTTTGTAGAACTTTTTGTAATTTAGTGTTAACCTCTCATTTGCTGGCATCTCATTGCATGTGTCTGATTTTATAAGGTACTCAGCATAGTTCCGTAAACTGTACTTCAAACAATGCCTGCTTCAAGGGCCACGTGTGCCTGATTGTTTTTCCACTACTACCTGACAACATTTAATTTAACGAGATTCGCAACTTCAGATTATGCAGCATCGTGTGTTTAACAAAAAATTTGCTACACCTAGAACTATTGTGTCTTTATGTTTTTGGCTCATTTCAATCGCCTTGATATATTACAAATAGTAATAGATAAATTATTTATGTAACACTTCATCTGGCGAGATTTCATTGCGACATGTGACAGGAAATTTCATAGCGTTATTGCGCATATTACAACTGCTTTATGCAACAAATAGTCGAATGTGCAACGATCTCCGCATTATTGATAAATGTGTTGAAGGCCTGTGCACCAATAAAAGAGCTATAGAATGGGGTCCTTGGCGTACGATGTAAGGGCTAGCATGCTTAACTTATAAGCAATTTTAAACCCACACTGTTTATTTAGGTGTACATCTTAAGTATGTAGTGCTTCCTCTCGCCCCCGGATGTTGTCGGAATTCAGAGCTTGATTTTGCGATAGAAGAGTGAATGCACTATAATTATTGCCTATAATAGATTGGGAAATATTGATGATAATCCACCTTTTCACTCAATGGTCTCGCTGATGTATTTGTAAACATGGCAACGGCAGGAACACTAATCATGCTGTAGCCAAGAAAAAAAAGTGATGCAGAACATTTTTTATTAGTCTATAAAACAGGTATTTATTTATAATAATCCATTAGTTGTTAACGTGAGGTCATTACTGGCAGAAATATGCTTTGATTTTCCTTTCAGGAAAAAAACAACTGATGTTCACGTTTGGTGCCATCGTATACAGTGTTACAGCTTCGATCCTCCCACAGTTTAGACAAGAGCGTAGGATGAAAATTTAGGTGAATTACATGCTTGATACATGTAGCATTTTATTTTCAACGGCAGAGTGTTTAAACTTCATTTCCAGCCTGGCCCGACGGCCTCTCCGAACTTGGAACACATGTGTCAGCTAAGCGTAAACAAAGCATTGATATATATATATATATATATATATATATATATGTGTGTGTGTGTGTGTGTGTGTGTGTGTGTGTGTGTGTGTGTGTGTGTGTGTGTGTGTGTGTGTGTGTGTGTGTGTGTGTGTGTGTGTGTGTGTGTGTGTGTGTGTGTGTGTGTGTGACGCATTCACAAGGTGATTCTAGGAGAAGCCGACGAAGAGGAAGTGCGCGTGCATTAGAAAAAACGCATGGCATCTGCACCACGACGCGTCTCCATTTTGTAGCGTCACACAAGTCGACAGGATCGACCTCATCAACGTGCCATGGCTAAGCCAAAGCCTCCGCTCAACGTACAGAAGTTCAAGGGAACACCAGAAGACGTCCCCATCGACAAGTGGCTTCTTCTT
Source organism: Rhipicephalus annulatus (assembly GCA_013436015.1). Classification (NCBI taxonomy): domain Eukaryota; kingdom Metazoa; phylum Arthropoda; class Arachnida; order Ixodida; family Ixodidae; genus Rhipicephalus; species Rhipicephalus annulatus. Next base: position 173,307 of record WOVY01000827.1, on the reverse strand, counting down.
TTCGACATGAAGGCAGCCGAGGCATCATGGACTCACCGCGATCGGGTCAGTCACTTCAATGAATACATTGAAGGGGAAGCGTTCAAGTAGTACCTGACAGAGATTTTCGGAAACGGCATGAACGAGCGGACTAACCAGACTATCGTAACGAGGCTTAAATGTAAGATCAATGACGAACCACAGAAGTCTTGGACTAAGCTGCTTCCGGAGGTAATTGACGAATACAACAGAACACCCCACGAAGTGACCGGCTACGCACCTTCCTTCCTGATGTATGGAATTCCATCTTATCCTACTGTACCGGAACAACGAGAAGAAACCGTCGAAGAAGCGCGAAAAACTGCAGTTACCAATTCTATCGCCTACCATAATAAGAACAAAGTCATTTATGATAGAAAATTTCTTCCGATTGAGTTCCAAGCCGGTGACTTTGTCCTTTACGAGACACCATGGCATCCCAACAACGGCAAACTGAGTTCTCTCATGGAAGGACCATACAAGATTCTACGCAAGGTCTCAACAGTGAACTATGAGATCAACCGCTCCGTGCTACCCTTACGTAGAAACTCTGACATTGTGCATGTTAGCAAACTGCGGCGTTATGTTGAACCTTCTGAACTGAGACTTTCTCGAGGGGAGGGGGAAGTGTGACGCATTCACAAGGTGATTCTAGGAGAAGCCGACGAAGAGGAAGTGCGCGTGCATTAGAAAAAACGCATGGCATCTGCACCACGACGCGTCTCCATTTTGTAGCGTCACAATATATATATATATATATATATATATATATATATATATATATATATATATATATATATATATATATATATATATATATATATATATAACGAGCCGATAGACTGATGTAGCAAGAAGGGAGAAAGAAAACTGAGAAAGAGGTAAAGTAAATGAAAGGAATTGGGGTAGGCCACCAGCATCGTTGCTTCCACAGTCTTCTCTTGTGCGCCAGTAAAATCTGCTTTTTTTTTCTTAAGCTCAGCAATAACGATCGTTTATATATTAATGCTATACGATTCGCATTTCTTCGCACAGTGCTAAAACGCCCGAAGTGGTCTAGTTTGTAAATGTTACAAAGGGAAGCGACAATAAAATGCATCATGAAACTAGAATTGCATTCTGTTGATAAGCCTGCCTTTTTTTAAACTGTTCACCGTACAGTTAGGTGAACACACTAAATGCTCATATTAAAATATTGATCACAGATGGTAGGGTTACATTCTTGGTGCTGAGGTGTACGTGACGAACTACTGGAGAAACAGCTGAGTTTTAGTGCCGGAAAGCAACACAGTAGCACAATATTTACCTCCGGCATTTGCTTTTTCAATTATGGTATACAACAACATAAATCACTCCAAACATTTTTTTCAGTTAGCTTGCCTTTATTAATACATCTCGGCAACCTGGTTTTACATTTATCAACAAAAAAGTTCACTCTTCACACTTTTGTGACGCCCCCTCGAGAGGTACAAACTGACAAAAATATTACCCAGCGTTGTGCATTTAGATAGCTCTTGTTTTCTTTCAGTTTTTTGCCTGCGTTTTTGTTATTTAAGCAGACGTCACCATGGGTAAAAAACGATGACTGTACCGTGTAGAGGGACCCTTGAAAGACACACTACGCGACAACCTTCCCTCGCTGGTCACCCCACTGGCAGAAAAATAGTTGAAGCCAGCCAAGCGCATTGTCATCCCATGTGTGCCGGGCGCCAGTGAAGAGCTCTCCGCGATTCTCGGAAAATCAGGGGTCGAGGTGGCTCGCAAGCCTGCTTCGACGCTCACCCGCTTGCTACCACGGCCGAAGGAAGAAGCAACACCAGCGAGTAGCCTGCAAGTTGCCGTGTTCAGAGTGTCCAGCCCGATACGTGGGCAAAAACGAATGTTTGCATTCAGATTCAGAAAGCCCGTGGAGCGGCCGAAAGGCTTGGACTGGCGTTCCTGACGAGGGAGTCAGCCGCTGAGCGCTAACGTGCGCCTTGCCGGGCAGCAATAAACTTCCGCTCCCACTCGTTAAGATTACGCTAACTTAAGAACGACGTCAGGAAGGCACAAGTGCAACGCGGCGCTTTTGCAGAGCCCTTGAGCAGCCCGACCATATGATCGATTTCTGCAGCTGTTCTGTTATAGAAACATAAAGGAATTTCGGAAGGAAGTCCTTGCGCGAGTCCTGAAACATTTACAACACGCCAACAAACTTGAACCGCTATCTAGGAACAATCTTTTCTGTATACGTTCACGGCTTCGGAAACGTGTTGGAAATGGAGAAACACAGTTTTGGCAAAACAAGACACGGATATGTTTTGTGACAAACAACACAGACAGATCCTGAGGAAGTACCAAGTCGTTCCTCACACCCCCGGCCCTCTACGAACTTCCCAACTTCTTAAATCTTCTACCGAGCCCGACAGATTTCTGCCAAAATGCTTACATTTAAGCTTATAGAATTCACACTCCACAAATTAACGACCTCCAAAAAAGCAAAAATAAACAAAAAATGTAGTGTGTAATGCTGGCTGCTAAAGTGTTGCTGTTGAATTAGAAATATGTACTTAAACGTCGTATATATATATATATATATATATATATATATATATATATATATATATATATATATTCATCCACTTTTCTTTTTTTTTATTTACATTCCATTGGTTTTAATAACTTCCCCTGTACATTCCTTGGCATTACTGTCTGTTATATCTCATTAATATTGTGTTAAAACACGGAAAAACGAGCCTTTAGGTATACACTTCTTTTCCTTATATATATATATATATATATATATATATATATATATATATATATATATATGTGTGTGTGTGTGTGTGTGTGTGTGTGTGTGTGTGTGTGTTGATTGATATGTGGGGTTTAACGTCCCAAAACCACTATATGATTATGAGAGACGCCGTAGTGGAGGGCTCCGGAAATTTCGACCACCTGGGGTTCTTTAACGTGCGCCCAAATCTGAGCACACGGGCCTACAACATTTCCGCCTCCATCGGAAATGCAGCCGCCGCAGCCGGGATTCGAACCCGCGACCTGCGGGTCAGCAGCCGAGTGCCTTAGCCACTAGACCACTGCGGCGGGGCGTGTGTGTGTGTGTGTGTGTGTGTGTGTGTGTGTGTGTGTGTGTGTGTGTGTGTGTGTGTGTGTGTGTGTGTGTGTGTGTGTGTGTGTCAATATCTGCATGTGTTTTGCTTTGCTAATAAGCACCTGAAGTAGCAGATTTATACTTTGTGTAATTGAGTTGCTGCTTTGGTCTGCGTTCGTGCCATCGTCATTCATGGAGCGTGCTTGTCTTGGAAGTTGATACCACGAAGAAATAAGTGAACGAATTCAAGCATACCCGCCTGGGTTTTAGTAAATTGGCTAACTTTGGCAACGTTGGTTGATCTGAAAGCGCGGAGATACTTTTGTAGCACCCGAAAAGCTAAAGCATTACAAAAAAATCTGGTGGGGGTCAGAACCCCCTCATTCACATATAGTTACCATCCTGAACATCACCGAAGTGCACGTTGAAGGCCTTGAGGCATCTACTAGAGCACTGTGTGCTTAGTAAAACTCTTGGCACACACAGATTATCCTAAATGTGAAGGTGTTATCGCTCAGCGTGGGAACTATGTAAACTTCTTTTACCGACATTGTCCAAGTCCCGTCCCTCTGAGGCTGTGCTTCTGAATCATGGTGCAGTGTATAATACTGAGCAAACACTTGTACTCGAGCAAATATAGGAATAGACGGCAGTGATGTCGGCAATCGTATGTTTTCATGAGTCTTTCTGTCGTCGGAGTTTTATAGCTGCCACCACAAACCGAATCACAGTAACCAAACTTGTAGTCAATTTGTAATAATCCAATTCGTACTCAATTCGTAGTCAATTTGTAGAATTGAGTCATGTAAAATACTCCGAAAATATTGAGCCTGTAATAAATTCCGAGAAAAGTGAAATATTCCTGTCATTGATAGAGTGGTGGCCTATAGCAAGAAACATACCTGCAAAATACGACGCAGTTCATTTGTACTCAAACATGCACTGCAAATCAATCTTATGATATATTTTGTAATGTGTCTACAAATATAAACATCTTTGGATACTTATTGTGTGCTCTTCATGAATCAATAAGAAATAAGTTTTCTTTAATAACACAAACACCTCAATATAATGTGTGAAACGCATGTGCATGTCCCGATTAACATGTAAAAAATTATGCTGTGCAAATCTGCAAACTTTACCTACAAACGAATGCAGATGTCAAGATCATAACAATACAAGGTACGTATATGCACGCACAATATAATGTAATATTCACTGTGCAGATAATCAAAACAAAGAACGAAAAATGAAATAATTACATTGAAAGTACTGTTGTTTTTTGTCCTTATCAAGCCTCAACACTTTTCTTGGTGTGAAAAAGATCCTATCACCGTTTCGGGACGATAAATTAATAAAAACTAACTACAGCTGCGAAAATTGTACGGACGCCTGGCCTAGGCAGGAGTGCGTGGATGCATGTGTTTATGTACGCGCACACATACAAACTACACGTATGAACATAATGAAGTATGGTTAAACACCTGCTCCTCCTTCCCTCTAGTAAAAAAGTTTCGTACATTGTGCTGCCCCAGACAAATTGAAAAAATCAACATATAAAGAAACACGAATATTTACATATAAGCTTACAGCCATGACGTAAGTACGAATAGGATAAAAGAAAGTGTCATCACTAATACTCATATTCGTAGTAGCCTATGCTACGTAAAAGTTTATTACGTGATTTTAAACGACCCCATAACCACAGTATTCCTCAAGAAAAGCAAGAAAATTATGATCGGTAATGCGCTCAGTAAGAGTTAGAATCTCTTGTATAGGATTCGCGGCACTTTCATAATATTAAAGGAGTAGAACGAAAACAAAATAATAAGGCTTAACGTATAATATCTTTGTTATTTGAGTTCTGCGGACATGATATCGCGCTTTTTAGTAATGCCGGCGATGATTCACGAAAAAAAAATTATTTGGAGATGTAAAAGAAATTCACGTTAAAGTATGAGGGGCCCGAAAGAAAACAAACTAAAGAGGGGCCTGAAGAAAACAAAGATAATGTTAGGCGGTCCGGTGAAAACGCGGAAATAGGGGACTAACAATAAAGCCACCCCTCCCACTATGCTTCTCTCATTGACCAAAAATAAGGTTAGGTTGATTCGCAATTATCGTTAGTCATTTGTAACACATGCACGGCAATCACAATGCCGAAAAGCTTCAAGCAGAAATTCAAAATATTTCAGTAATAACTTGCGGGCCTAAAACACGAATAAACTACTGCACGCGACCTGAAAAGCATCACGAGACTTGAGTGGTACCACAAGATCTAATAAACTTTAGATATAGAGAGGGTGGACACGCCCACACGCACGCATTGCTCATCTCACAATATTAAATGCGAAGCATTGCAGTAGTTGTCCCAGCAAGATGTGTTACCATCAGCTTTAGGACTGACCACTTCACGGCATCTACAACAGCGGAACTAGCTGCTTCGCGTGCTGCACTTTGTGTGGTCAATCAGGAACCACCGCAACAATGGTCGATTTTCAGCTACTCAAGGGCTGCCCTACAATCTGTGCTCTTAGCAATACGTTGCGGTCCGTACAAACAGCTTGTTTTCAAAATTCGATGCCTCCTCCACACTCCACAAGAGAAAGGGGATCATGTGACGTTTCAGCTGCCAAGTCACTGCGGCATCATAGGGAACGAACATGCCGATACTGCCGCGCGGGCAGCCCTTGAAGGAACACAAGAAGCCATACCCCTTTCGCGGAGCGATGTTGCCACTAATCTTCGACGACTTGCGCGTGAAATCACGTTTTCACTATGGTGCCCACCAAGCATCGATGCGAATCGTCAACACCACCTGTCCTCTTTGATGACTCTCCGCATGCCCACTGGACTCGACCGAAGAGAAGCCACCCTTCTTCATCGCTTATGGCTAGGAGTGGCATTTACAAAATCTTACTCCTTTGTCATAGGAATGGCCGACAACGCTCTCTGCGATGCCTGTCATTGCGAAGAGACGCTACACCACATCCTTTGTGACTGTCAGCTGCATGCCATTCGGAGACAGTCACTGGCATCCATTTTTGCGCGCATCGACAACAGCCAAATGTCTGTGGACACTATTCTGTCAAGTGCGCGAGAGAAGACATTGCAACAGAAGGCGACAAAAGCTCTGTTAAAATTCCTACGCGACACGGACTTGAACAAGCGGCTGTAACAGCAATGTCACACACCGCGAAAGACAAGACTGGACTATGACTGAGTGTGAGCGCGTGTGCTGCCGAAAGTTTTGAGTTTGAGTTTAGTTAACCACGTGACAAGTACACGAAAATACACTGTATACGTGGTTTGGTGCGAAGGGAAAAAAGCTGCATTTCACAGCTTGACTGGCCCCTCCACCCAGAAAAAAAAATCTAAACTACAAGTTTACAAAAATACAAAAATTTCAGGCAGCGGAAAGCGACAATACAAAAAGAAACACGCATGTGGCCCATGACAGCAAATAATAGAATGACAACTCTGAAATACATACAAAAATATGCATTACAAAGCAATGTATGAAAGAATAAAAACGGAATAACCATTACAGAAATCACCCAACATTCATTTACAACACAATCAGCACATCCAATTTAACATTTCAGTTTTAGACAATACGCAGATTATCAGTTGTTAGTTTCCATTTGTTCATCACACTTGGAAGGCGGTAACGTAATGTTTATCCCTCTTCCCTCTCTGCTCTCTATCTTTCATCTCCCCCACACCCCTCCCATGCGCAGGGTTGCAAACCGGCTGCCTATAGGCTGGTTAACCTCTCTGGCATTCTTTTCCTCCCATTTTCCTTCCTTCATTTTTTAGCGACCTTCGGCGACTTTCAGCGTATCTATCTATCTAGCCGCCTACGACTTTTAGCTCTCCTGGCCGTTTCGATAATGGTATCAATACCAAAGTTGATATGGCATAACATGACTGTATGAAAAACATATTTGACTGATCATAACATGAAAATTATAACATGTATGTCATGAACGTCATGATTTACATTTCATGGTCTTGTAGCACTTGCGGTGGTTTCGTTCACATGACATGTTGAAAAACTGGTATCGTATAGTATGATTGCATGGCGAACACAAGCGACATACTTAACATGAAAATCATGACACGTGTGTCATGTAACAACATGACTACATGCCACGCTCATGGTGTGCTCGCGGCCGTTTCGGAAGCGTCACATATACCAAATTTGGCATTACGAGACGTGAATGGATGAAGAAGATATGATACTGGTGAAAGAATGATAAACATGACATGTATGTCATGTAACAACATGACCACATGCTACACTCATGATGCGCTCGCGGCTGTTTCGCTAGCTTCTCATGTACCAAACTCGGTATTACGCGACGCGAACGGACAACATAGGTAAATGACACATCCAAACATGATAATCACGACATGCGTGTCATGTAACAGCATCACTACATGCCACACTGATGATGCGCTCGCGGCCGTTTCGCTAGCTTCACATATGCCAAGTTTGGTATTACGTGAAGCCAATGGATGACGAAGATATGTGACTGGTGCAAACATGATAATCATGACATGCATGTCATGTGAGAGCATGACTACATGCCTAAGTCAAGGCGACAATACATTTTGACGTGACGCGGTGAGCGTGCTCTCCGGCATTTATTTCGTCGCGTCACGCTGGCGTTGCCACGCCAGGCGCCGGTCCTGCCATATACTCGCAGGCGCACCTCGTTGCTTTCACGCATGCGCGTTTCAGCGCGTTTGGCGTCCGTCCATAATGAAAAGAGGGAGACGCAGTGTTGTCTTGGTAACGCATCGGCACTAAATGCAGCATGTCGCATTTCACGCCAGTTGCCGTCGGGCGGCGCCGACGCACGATAGCCGCGCCTGGCATCTGACTATACAGTGCTCGCGTTTTTCTAACGAAGCGTCGCTGTGCCCAGTGTGCTCGAGCGTGAACGCTACATGGGAGTATACTGAGCCCTTCATGATGCGCTCGCGGCCATTTCGCTAGCTTCACATATAACAAATTTGGTGTTACGTGACGTCAATGAATGACGAAAGTATAATGACAGGTGCAAGCATGATAATTCTGACACGCGTGTCGTGTAAGAACATGATAACATACCACGCTCACAGCGTGTTCGCGGTCGTTTCGCTAGCTTCACATATACTAAATTTGGTATCACGCGACGTGAACAGATAACGAAGGTAAACGACACATCCAAACAAGATAATCATGACACGGAAGTCATGTACGGCATCATTTACTCCCACCTCGTAACGTTGTGCTGATTTTAAAGAGACATATCAACATTTCTCATTCGTGCATGCTTCGCATATCATCGATTCCCACTGTACGTGGGATATGCCAATTTTTATTGTAAGGAAATGAATCATGTAGCAAAACCTCTCCCGTGTGCCCATTTCATCGGTAAGAACATGAGTGAATAAACATCCAGGCACACCATAGAAAGAGAATACACAAAAAAAGAATGTTCAGTAGCAAATGCACAGTAAAACCAGAACCGAAATATGATGAGACGGAGAGCAGCCAGCATAAGGCCTTATATGTAGTGAGCGAGTCCAAAATGGAAGCACTGGGTCACTGCTGCATGCTGTGGTTATCTCTGCCGAAAGGAGTGTCAGAATCCTGCCACGTATCCGACTCGGACACGATTTTGACTCCTCCGCACATGTCCACACACCGCCACTTTGGCAAGAAAAACCTGCTCCCGCCGTAATGATTATCCCTCCGTCAAGCCGACTACTGAGAAAAAAAAAGGGGGGGGGGGTGGAGGTAGACTGCAAACAGAAAAAATGTTCATTCTCTTTCGTTGGGAGCTCGGTTAAACTTCTGACCATGGTTGGCGTCCATCCTACCACCCTTCCCCCAGCGTGACGTTTGTGTTTGTGGGAATGTGGTTTGAGGAAGGCGTTCGCCGAATCTTCATTGTGCGGACGACGACGCCAGAGGACCATGCTGCCTCCACTGTCCGCCTACCTTGAGACGAACCCTTGCTCGCGTTCAACGAGATAACAAAAAACGTCTGTCTGTCAAATGGGTATTTTCCTCCTACACCCTGGCTTGAGTATATCGGGTGCCGGGTAATCACCATTGCACTATTACAAGCCCATGCGTATAGTAAGGTTGGATGTGATATGAATTCCTAAGTATTGTAGGAGGTCACTTGATCTCAAGGTAAATTATTTAAGTAGTATACCCGAGAAGAGTTAGGTGACCTAAATATATGCTTAACTTTGCTTAAGTTAATATTTAGTTGCATTAGCCACAAACTGCACCAGTTAGATATTTATTTAAATCGGAGTGTAGGCGATTACAATAGTCGTTTAAAGTAACTGCTGTAAAAGTATCGCAATCATCAGCAAAAAGGTGGATATTAGAAGCTACTTGAGAAGGCAGGTCAATAATATATATTAGAAACAACAAAACACCAATTACCAACTTTTGGGGCACTCCTGAGATAACATGGCACATTTATGAACTGTAGCCGTAAGCAGTAACGTACTTTTAGTGGTTAGCAAGACAGCATCCGACCTATTTTAATAAGTTAATGTCAAGATTTAAGTACCGTAACTTGTGGATGAGAAGTTTATAACACACTTTATCAAATGCTTTTGCAAAATCTAAAACAAATGCAGCCAGCGGATGATGAACGATCAATGATGATGATGATATTTGATGTTTTATGGCGCAAGGGCCGATTCACGGCCAAAGAGCGCCAGTTCATCTTACTAAAAAATATGGACAATGATTGTGATAAGCGGCTGTATAAGGGCCATAAAATTCCTCGCAGTAAGGCGGGTAAAAACATACAGGTAATAAAATCATGACCATGCCGTGAAAGGTGTGTGTGATGTGAACAGATGACAAAAGATGGTGATAATAAAAGACGATGGTGGATATGTATGGCAATAGCACAAGTGCCTCACTCGTTCAAACCCTTGCGTCCAAGGGCCGTGAGGCATGTGCTTTTTTTTGTGTAGCCACCGCAGCAAAAACCTCTCTGGAGAGGTCATGCTACGGTATGCCCGGGTATATGACATGAAAGCTGTGAATTTCTTTTAAAAACGCTAACAATGACTTATGACTAAAAAGTGGTTCCCTACCGACAAACATTGCAGGGTGTAAAGGTATATGTTGTCGGTAGAGTATTGGAAAATGTTGTTTTCTAAGAGTTTCTAAGTGTTTACACTGAATTAACATGTGAAGGACGGTTAAGTATTCCCCACATCTGTCACACAATGGTGGATTGCCACCAGACAAAAGGTGTGTGTGTGTCGTGTATGTGTGTCCTATCCTGAGTCTTGTTAGTGTTACCTCTGTTAGACGCGATTTTGATACTGGTGGCCAATGGCCAAGGTGTGGCTTGATAACGTGTAGTTTGTTTTGTGTGTGTGTATCCCACTTGCTCTGCCAGTAGTCCCTGAGTTTTCGTTTGAGAGACGGCTTAAGATCAAGGGCCGGGATTGATGTCGGTGTAACGGCGGTGCTTTCGTGGGCGGATGCAGCAAGCTGATCCGCCATCACGTTGCCTTGAATCTCACGGTGCCCTGGCACCCAGCACACAACAACATGTCTGTTGAGTGTGTAGAGGGTGCATAAAATGGAGTAAAGTGAAACGAGGACAGGGTTTTTTTGTTTTTTAAGACTGTGCAGAGCCGTTACCACACTGAGGGAGTCTGTATAAATTACTGCTTTTTGTATTTGTGATTGTTTGATGTGTTTAGCTGCCACAAGTATCGCGTAAGCTTCCGCTGTGAAGATACTTGTGCCTGGATGTAGAGGGCCAGCATCCGAAAAGGAAGGGCCAACAGCAGCGTAGGACACAGAAGAGTTAGACTTAGAGGCATCTGTGAAAAACTCAGGACGTGTGTATTTGTATTGAAGTTCCAAGAAGTATGTTCGAATATGGGCAATAGGCGCATGTTTTGTAACTTCTAAAAAAGACACATCGCAATCTATAGTCTGCCACTGCCACGGTGGCGGGTATGCAACAGGAGCCATTAAACTGTGTTCGAGTGACACTCCAGTGTCCTCAGCTAGACCCTTCAGGCGAACTGAGAAGGGCTGCCTCATTGAAGGCCTGTTTTGAAAAAGAATGGAGCTCGATAAGTCATTAATAGTAGAGTATGAGGGGTGCCTCTTGTCTGCTTTCACCTTAAGGAAATATATAAAGGACATGTAGGTTCTTTGCAGATGAAGGGACCACTCATTTGACTCAACGTAAAGGCTTTCTACGGGGCTGGTGCGAAAAGCACCTGTAGAAAGGCGGATGCCCGAATGGTGCACGGGATCCAGCATCTTCAAAGCACTTTGAGTCGCTGACTGATAAACAATGGCCCCATAATCTAAGCGGGTGCGAATAAGGCTTCTATACAGGTTCATGAGGCATTTCCTGTCACTACCCCACGTAGTACGTGACAACACTTTTATAACATTCATGGCTTTTAAACATTTTGTTTTTAAATACTTTATGTGGGGTACGAAGGTCAACTTGTTGTCCAAGATTAAGCCTAAGAATTTATGCTCGGCTTTGACGGACAGTTGTTGCCCGTTCAGTTGAATGTCGGGTTCCGAGTGCATGCCTCTCTTTCGAGAGAACAAGACACATGTGCTTTTTTGTGGGTTAAGTCGAAATCCGTTTTCATCTGCCCATTTGGAGACCTTATTTAAACCAAGCTGAACCTGCCGCTCACACATGGCCAAGTTGCATGACTTGAAGCCAAGCTGAACGTCGTCGACATATGTACAATAGAACATATTGCGAGGGATGGACAAGTGCAAGGAATTCATCTTGATGAGAAAAAGTGTGCAGCTAAGTACACCACCTTGTGGCACGCCTGTTTCCTGGACGAATGTTTGGGAAAGAACCGTGCCCACTCGGACACGGAATGTCCGGTTTGACAGGTAACTTTCGATTATGTGAAACATTTTTCCGCGCACGCCAAGGTGGGACAGGTCTCTTAGAATTCCGAAACGCCATGTTGTATCATAAGCCTTTTCGATATCGAGGAATACAGAGAGAAAATATTGTTTATGGACGAAGGCGTCCCTGATCTGTGCCTCGATACAAACAAGGTGGTCTGTGGTGGATCTACTTTCTCGAAACCCGCACTGAAATGGATCGAGCAAATTGTTTGTTTCAAGAAAATGTACAAGTCTGCAGTTTATCATTTTTTCAAAGATTTTGCACAAGCAGCTTGTGAGTGCAATAGGCCTATAACTGGAAGGTAAGGAAGGGTCCTTGCCCTCTTTCAAAATGGGAATTATAATAGCCTCTTTCCAGGAGTTAGGGATAGTGCCAGAAAACCAGATAGCATTGTACAAACAAAGTAAGGTTTTTCGCGTTTCGATCGGTAGGTTTTTTAACATTTCATAAACGACACGGTCAGAACCTGGGGCAGAAGTACTGCAGGAGTTTAGGGATGTTCGGAGCTCAGCTAGACTGAACGCTTGATTGTATGCCTCGTATCCAGTGCATTTGTGTTCGAGTTTCTGCTTTTCTATTCTTGTTCTGTATTTTTGGAAAGTGTCAGTATAGTGGGATGAGCTGGACACCTGTTCGAAGTGTGCACCGAGGAAGTTTGCCTGATCTTCCAAGGTGTCACCCTGAGTGTTTACGAGTGGAAGTGTGTGTACTTGTTTTCCTGCTATCCTACCGACCATGTTCCACACTTTAGCTTCCTGTGTGTATGAATTGATCCCTGACAAAAACTTCTGCCAACTTTCTCTTCTTGCCTGCCGACGCGTTCGCCTGCCTTGAGACTTTATTTTCTTGAAGGTGTCAAGATTTTCGGCTGTCGGTGAGTTCCGAAGCAGCCTCCAAGCTCTGTTTTGCTGTTTGCGCGCGTTTCGGCATTCAGAGTTCCACCATGGCACACGCCGTTTTCCAGGGTGTCCATTTGTTTGTGGGATGCATTTTGTTGCAGCATCAATCAAAAATGCTGTGAAGTAGTTGACAGCAACATCAATGTTCAAAGTACTTATGTCATTCCAACCTAGACGAGCGATGGTATAAAAGTGTTCCCAGTCGGCTCTGTTTATGAGCCACTTGGGAACACGTGATGGACACTCAGTTACTGTATTTGTGCTCAAAACTATGGGGAAGTGGTCACTTCCGTACAGATTACTGATGACTTTCCACTGGAGTAGGGGCACAAGAGATGGGGATACTATGCTTAGGTCTATGGAGGAGTAGGTGTTATTGGCGAGATTATAATACGTTGATTCTTTTCGATTTAGAAGACACGCGCTTGAGGAGAGAAGGAACTCTTCAATCAGTCGACCTCGCGCGTCATACCGAGAGTCACCCCATAGCCTGCTATGCGCATTGAAGTCTCCAAGGAGAACATAGGGCTCCGGAAGTTCATCAATTAAAGAGTGTAAATCACGTTTTTGCAGCTGATAGCTAGGAGGAATGTAGATAGTGCAGATTGTGATCAGTTTATCAAAAAGAACTGCTCGAACAGCCACTGCCTCAAGGGATGTTTGGAGTTGTAAGTGTGTGCATGCAATTCCTTGATTCACAATGATGGCAACACCTCCGGATGATGTCATAGCATCAACACGGTCCTTTCGGAATATAACGTATTTACGGAGAAAATTTGTGTGCTTTGAATTAAGGTGTGTTTCTTGTACACACAGCACTTTTGGTGAGTATTCGTGTAAGAGTTCTTGGATGTCGTCAAGGTTTCTGAAAAGGCCCCTGACGTTCCATTGTATAATTTGAGTGTTCATGGTGAATGTAAAATAGTGCTGTGTGTACGAAAAGCGAGTGGCTGTTTAGACAGAGTTTGACTTCACTTAACAGGGCCGTCACCAGGCCCTGTTATCGGCTTTTTTGTTTTCTTGGCGCGCTCCAAGGAGCCACGCCGCTCTTTCGGCACCAAGGGTGCCGACGTATCCATTGCCTCCTGAGAGGCACTGGGTGCCCGCACGTGCGGGCTGTTAGTACGAATTTCGGGCCTCGCCTGGTGAGGTGAGGCCTTGAGACCCGAGGACTCTGGAGTCTCCGGTCTCTGTTTTGGAGTAGGCGGTGTAGCCTGGGCTACAGCCACCTTGGGGGCAGGTGCCACAACCACCGGCTCGGTATGCGCGGGCCGAAGGTGTGGCGAGGGCTGGTGCGGCGGTGCCCCCTGACGCGCCGCATCAGCGTATGTAGGTCCATAAAATGGAGCGACTCTTCGCCGTGCTTCCTTAAATGTAATGTTCTCCTTCACCTTCAATGTAATTATTTCTTTTTCTTTTTTCCAGTATGTGCAGGAGCGTGAATATGCGGCATGGTTTCCTTCGCAGTTTACACAGTGTGGCGGTTGTTTGCAGTTCTCAGACACGTGGCCTAGGACTCCACATTGTGCACAAGTCTGGCGACCACGACAGGTTTTAGAGCCATGGCCATACCTCTGGCATTGGAAGCAACGGCGGGGGTTGGGAATATATGGTCGCGCCATCGAGTTCTGGCGAGCACTCATCATGTTCCTCCAGGACCCGGCCGCGCCACCGGTTGGCGACCGGCTCCGCGACAGCCACAAGATTCAAGCCATTCAAGCGGCCCCCACTTAGCTGCCTCCATGACGTCCGGTAATAAAACGGAGGCAGCTCTACCCCCCCCCCCCCTGCTATAGTGCCCTGACTGTCCACCGCAGCGCCCTCGGCGCGAACAAAGTGGAATAAACATGGTTTCATTCATTCATTCTCACAGATGTCTTTGTGTACCCAGTCTGAATGGTTTCCGGCAAATCGCTCGAAGCAAAGGTAAGTACTAAGTGTTTGGTTGGTATTTCTTTTTGATCTCTTCTTATCTTAATACGCTGTACATTTGTCACGTTCTGGCTCTTCCATCCTTCCAAAAGTTCAGCTTCGGTCAGGTCAAGCAAATCTGCGTCCGATACGACCCCGCGAGATGAGTTCATAGACCTGTGTGGCGTAATACTGACGGGTGTTTCTCCAAACGTTGTGAGGGTGTTCAGTTTATCGATTTGGTCTTTGTCACGTATCTCAAGCAGTAGATCTCCGCTGGCCATTTTGGTAACCTTGTACCCAGCACCGAGAGTTTCGGTTAAGCATCTAGCCACTATGAAGGGGGATACAGTTCTGGCTTGCTTGTTAGTTTTTTCACAGTGTATTACGTGGAAACGAGGAAACAATTGTCTTGGCTGGTTGAAAAAATTGGTGTCTTCGGTGCGTACCCGCTTTGAGGGGGCACGATCACTAAGTAAAGGAAATGCTTTCTGCATGCTAATTGTATGTTGTTCGGCAGCGTTGGCGGCCACCCACCACGGAGCCCAACGAGGGGACGCTGCAAGTTTGCGGATGCTAAAAGCTTGCAGACGTCAGCCGTACAACCCTGCTATAACCCAATGCGCATAGGCCAAGGTAGGCTATTTGCACAGG
Source organism: Rhipicephalus annulatus (assembly GCA_013436015.1). Lineage (NCBI taxonomy): Eukaryota > Metazoa > Arthropoda > Arachnida > Ixodida > Ixodidae > Rhipicephalus > Rhipicephalus annulatus. Next base: position 157,789 of record WOVY01000827.1, on the reverse strand, counting down.
GTTAACCCTTGCCGCCGAGAAAATTGGAAGTAAGCAGAAGAGAGAAGTAGACAGGAAAGCTAAAGAAGTAAGAAAGACGAAGATGTAGGGAGAGAGAGATAGGAAAAGGCGACTGCCGATTTCCCCTGGGTGGGTCAGCCCAGGGGTGCCGTCTACGTGAAGCCGGGGCCAAAGGGGTGTGTTGCCTCTGCCGGGGGGCCTTAAAGGTCCAATCACCCAGCGTCGGCTCAACCCCCAGGATCCCCTTTTCCCCGGACACGGCAAAGCCACGCACGGCTAGGCGTGGGAGGGAGTCGAAACTCCCCCGTTAGCTCGGGTCCGTGGTGTCGCTACACACCAAACGCCTACTTGCGCAGGCGCCCCTGCGGGGTGATGAACGATCAAGAATTAGATCAGTGAAAGATGTAGGTTGAGTCTCACATGATTATGATTTCTTAAAACCATGTTGTGAAGATGAAAAGATGTTATTTTCAGAGAAATTGGGGGTGCTTTTGATTACGAAGTATTATATAATAGTTAGAAGCACGTGCTGGTAAAAGAAATGGGCCGATATTTGGTCGTTAAGGTTTTGTTACCTAATTTGAGAAGTAGAACTACCTCCCTTATACCTTCCACTGGTTAGGTAAAGTACCTGTATGGAGTGATAGTCTCAATAGAGCTTGCTGTCTTCTGTAGTAAAAAATGCACATGCAAAATACAATGCAGCTCGTTTTATAAAAAATTATTTTGGAAAACTGTATTATGATCTATTTCCACAATATGCCTAACAAATAAAAAATTGTTAGACATTCATTGGGCATTCATTTGAAATAAATGCGCGAAAAATCAAACACGAAAGCCGCCAAAAAAAAATGTGCGCAACCTATATACATATCCCGATACAAATATAAAAGAAATATGACGGGCACAAATTTACAAATTATACCTATAAACAGATGCAAATGCCAAGATCATAACAGAAGTAAGGAACATATGCTCAAGCACAGTAATCGGTAATAAATGCACTTTGTATACATTCAAAGGATAAAAAATAAAGTATTCACAAGTACTTTCATTTCTTGTCCTTATCAAGCCTCAGCAACATTTTCTCTTTATGAGATAGAGCCCATCACCGACCAAACATTACCACTGCAGAAACTTCTTCCAGTTTTTTGACGCATAAACCCATAGTAATGCTCAATTTGGGCATCTTATTGGTGTCAGAACTCACTTCAGCTGCAAAAATCGCACAGAGCCTGGCGAAGGCTGTGCTGGGGTGAGGGGGGGGGGGGTGCTTGTGTACACATACACATGCAAAGAGATGTACCAGCATGCATAAGGGACGGCAAAGCCTCCACTCGAAAGAAGTTTCTGGCTACACTGCTGGCATAGCGAACAAATAATAAAGAAACCAATAAATAAATATGAATCATTTTGAACTAAATGCTTAAGACAGCTACAATATGATGAAAGCTTCATGAACATTACTTGTGTTTACAGAACCCTAGGCTATGTTACAGAAATTTATTATAAAAACTTTCAAGAACTTGAGAAAACAATTGGACACAAGGTACATGCGTCAGGAAACTGGAATTTTTTTTTAAAGGAGACGCTCAGCTATGATCGCCTACGTGTAGTCACAGGTCAAGTGATTATCCCAGGAGATAGCAGCATTCCTAGGTACTAGTTCGTTCGCAAGTTTTGCGCTGCTGTCCTATTCTTGTGCCTACAGTAAATGGGTTGAAAGTCGCCATGTGAACAGAACAACATCGACAGCTGCCATCGATTTCCTGCGCTTGTTGTTCGAAACTTTTGGATTACACCACAAAGTGGTTTCAGACAACGGAATCGCATTCCTGTCAGCCAAAATACAGAAATCCTACGAGTGACAACTGCATCAACGTGGTGAAATTTGCACCGAACCACCCATCCACAAACGGACAGGCCAAACGCTACGTGGTAGAGCTAAAACGTGCTCTTGCAAGATACTCTGCGGGGTCATTACAGCGGCGCATTGCACGTTTATTTTTTTTGTCAAGCAACTCACAATGGGCCAGACGGGCCAGGTATCGGCGAATCTCATGTTTCCTTGCGAGCTACGAACACATATCTCAGGCATTCTGCCAGAACCGCCTTGAAAGGTTACACCAGATTAGGAAGACGCCTCGCGTTGCCGGTAGCTCCACAAAGGACAACCAGTGGTCGCCCGCCAGTTTCACAGAATTTCGAATGAACGGCAGCCATCGTAAAAAAAAAGTTTCAGCCGGAGTTTTCATTTGTTGAAGTTAAAGCCCCTCCATCGCGTCTTCTACCGGAAAGCGCATGGAGAGGCTTTAAACCGGGCATTGCCGCTTCCAGGGATGCAAGGATGCACTCTGCCCTCCACCTTGACCCCCCCCCCCCCTCCCTAACTGGACGCCGCGCGCCCAGGGAGTGACGGACTATCGGGGCAATCAGTGTGCCCGCGCACTGGTTGCCTGTCCATTGTGCTCTTCGCCCCTTTTATGGCCCACAGTGGACTCGAAAGCCAGCGCTTGGACCATCTGGACCATGCTGCGCGCAAATGCCTTTCTTGAAAGTAATAAAGTCAGTTCCCTGTTACGTACGCTTAGTATTATGGCTACTATGGACATAACACAGTGCAAATAGGGTTATTAGTTCTTAACAAATTCAACCTCCCCACCTTTCAGCATTATATCTCTCTCTCTTTTAACTTACTTCCGTTAATATTTTTAATTTCTATCAATAAATTGGAGAGGTGCGCATTGAAAAAAAGGAAGTGAATTTATTTATTTAAATATTTGTTATTTATTTTAGAGAAAAAGTGCCATTCTAGTGCCGGACATTGGGCAGGGGTGTGGCGCAGTGGACGCAACATTGTGTAGGAGGTACAGCAGTATAGATAGTGTTGAACGAAAGCGCGATGATTCAAAACGCAAAAAAAAGAAGCAACATAAAACATGGTCCACAATCCCAAGAATGGCCATAATACACTAAACAAAACAAAAACTATAAAAACAGTGTCCACTAGGTTATTTTGTTTGGATAAAAAGTAAAAAGAACTCAAATATTAACTGTATCAAAAATAAAGTCGGCAATGTTAAGAAGCGAGACATTGCTGAATCGAAGAATTTAAGAATCGTGCAGAAGCGAGGCATTGAACCTCAAGCAATCAGTCTGATCAAGATGGGTATTAGAATAATGTGCACTGTAATATATATGAAGGTGTAGTTATAAGCCATGTGAACAGCTAACGCACGAAGAAACTAGTTGAGATCGACAGTTACAAGAATCTCTAACGGCGTATTGTTCCGCTCTCTGCTTGTTTGAAAAAAAAAAGGTACCAGTAAATAGGGGCTCAGTCACTCTTTCGAGATTGGAGGCACGCGTTTCGTGGCGCAAAATTGGTTCGATATAATTAGACTTTTTTTGTATTGCCAGCTTATTATTATATATGCGATAGAACAGCTTCGTTATTTCGCGATAATGTCTTCATTACAAGGTTTCTAGTTTAGCGCCTTCCAGAAGAACTGACGGAGATGTGTTACATTTACGTATTGAATGTGAATTTTACAGCGTTTCGCTGTATTGATTCAAGTTTATCTGTGTTAGCTTGCGTGTGCGGGTCCCAGACAGCCGATGAATATTCTAATATTGGTATTACGTTCGTTTCACATTTCGGTTTGCCGAATGCCATAGCGAGTGCCCGTAAGTAGCCTTGTATATTAAAAGCCATTTTCTCAGTTTAACAAACATGTTGGTTTCATTTTAATGTAGATGTGATAACAAGACTAAGGTGCATATACTGTGAGACAAAGGACAAGAATTGATTGCCTAGGTTGTATTGGAATGTTAGTAGATCTTTTTTGCAGGTCATGGTTATCGCCAGAGTTTTTTCTCGCGTTAAAGGTCATCTGTCATTTTGTGCACAAATCATGAATCTTAAAGGAGTTATTTAAAAGAACCTGGTCACTGGATGCGTTAACTACTTTAAAGCGCGCAGGCATTCGCAAAAAGCTTTAGATTTGCTGCAATATCATGGGTGGCATTATTGATATAAACCGAAAAGAGGTCCGAGGACGGATCCAAGAGGTCTGCCAGATTTAAGCGGCGCAGACGGCGAGTTGATACCACCATCCGTAATACCGCGCCCGGTGAATATTACTCGCGCTTTCGAAGCCTAACCTAAGATGCATACGTAATTTAACACTAATTAACTAATTAGTAAATACCTAAAACTACTATGAAACCTGTAAAACTCGAGAATGCGCTGTAAATTGAGGGGTCTATGTGGTACATACACTGACTGTTTTCGTCTTTTTTTTTAAGTACCCTATTGATGTTCTATACTATTGATCTTTATCTCAACGAACACGAAATATTGTTTTACGAGGTCATGAATGTGCCTTCCATAAGAATCCTCTCTCTTTACGCGTACCATATTTTAATATTTGCGTGGCACCGTAGAGTACACCATCTCAACGCTAGATGGAGCTACGAGGGCTTGACGGCTGTCGCACCCTCAACAAAACTGGCCAGGGAACTTTTTTTTACCACGCGATTCAAACACGCTCTACACCATCATGAACTAGACATATGCCAGTACCTAAATCCCAGAAAGCAATTGGATATCTTCAAGCACGGCTCTACGGTAGCGAGTCGAATGCGGTAAAACAGCCGATATTTCTGAGAGCGCCCATAGGCGCTGTGCATTATTTTTTAATAAGCTAGGGAACTCGCACTATTTCAACTACAATACTGTAACTCCGGCAGAAGAAAGGTTCATGCAGTTGCTACTTGAAACCGTGAAAGCAATGAGAAAATCAGAAAGGGAGAGGAGTTATTATTTTTTTTCTCTCCCGTCCCATAGAGTGACGCGGGGTCCCGCCCCCACCGTGCGGGAAAGCGCGCCTCCTGCGCGTGGGCCGGAATCCTGGGGACGTCAGGCTCAAGGTTGGCGTCGGGTATCTTTTTTGGCACTGGAGCTGGGTTCATGGCTTGATGGGAGCGCCCAGAACATGAAAGAAACCACCTCCACCAGATGTCGCATAGTTGTGATATGGACTAAGGCAGCAGGCGGCATTTCCAAGATGAAATTTTTTGTTTGGCCATACTTGTGGCCGAGAAACAAAGTCAGAGACTACAGCAAAACACAAGTTCGCTTTCTTTTTGAACGCACCTCGTGTTATGCCACTATTTTTGTTGCAATAGAATATCGAGTGCCTTAAAATGTCAGTTTCACACAAGTACATACAGTTCTTCATAGGTGGTATCTGCAAGAGCTAAGAGAGCAGTTCACTTTTATTACTTTTTTTCTTCTCTCAAGAAACACTTGCACCACTTGGGCCGTAGTCCACTCATTCGCAAAGTTTGAGATTAGCTAGTTTGTATGACGAGACCTCAATGTCGAGGTGTTTCATGCATTTGGCACTGTAGTCACTGCCTGCATTGCTTCATTTATGGTGCTGGCAACAGGGCTGTCACCAGGGATATTTTAGGGGGAGAGAGGAACACATGCTCAGTACAATACTTGCAACAACCCTGAATGGCAGTGAAAAACTTGGGCAATGACGCATGCCAGTTATGAGGCATATGAACATCGATACTTGTATAATGCCTTGCTGAATCTAAACTTCGTATAGAGATTAAATAAGAGGTGTGAGCATAACATTTCACAGCTCTGCATTTGGGTATCCTCGCGCTTGTCGAAATTTATATTTTGGCCTTCTGGATTTATAGATGTCCACATCTCTTTGAGAAACATAAACAGGTATGCCAGCAGTCGTCAAGTTCTAATCTTCATAACTGCAAAAATATTAGAAATGTATGCAAAGGAATAACTTATCTTTTATCTTCAATGCCAAAAGACATGATAAACTAGGTGTATTATGCTGTGTCTATAGATGCTATTATGAATATTTTCATAGCATTACAAAGACTTAGCATCAATGTGTACAGCTGACTGAAATGCGTGGCCTCCACATTTGACCAGCAGCGTCTGTTGGCAAGTATTTTTACAATTTCAAGGCCACTTGTGGCAGCCTCAGTTCATCTACTTTTGTTCAGAATGCTTCTTCAAAATTAATAAATATATTGCTTTTTTGAGATGCGGAAGCATCTTATACTCGCGCCTTGTAGTGCACCGTCCGCGCTGTCCGCACCGCTTCTCGAACATTCGACAGCTGACGCGCGCGCATGCGCCGTCGCGCCGTCGCCCACCATCTGTGCCGCGCGCGCTTCTCCTTCGAGAACATTCGACAGCTGACAGCGCATGCGCCGTCGCCATCTGTGCCGCGCGCGCGCTTCTCCTTCGAGAACATTCGACAGCTGACAGCGCATGCGCCGTCGCGATGTATATATACTCAAGGTCGGCGCTCGCTCGCTCAGTTGCCGCTCGTCCGTTGGTTTGTACGGCGCGTCGACGTCCGAAGTCGCCGTGAAATGAATACCAACGAATCCACAAACACAATGATCGACGTCCCTTCGACCAGCGCCGCACTTTCGCATACGTGTGTACGTGTTCACTCATTTAACACCCCCTCCTACAACCACGTTAACCAATTTAGCCATCGACCCAAGTAAGTCGCAATTTAACACCCCATTTCACAACCACGTTAACCAATTTAGGCATCGACCCAAGTAAGTCGCACTTTAACACCCCGTTAACCAATTATATGCTCCGCATCCTCCTCAGTGTTCCCCCGAGGGAAGCTGCGGGCAATTTTTTGACAACAACTTATAAATCTTAGAGCCAGTTTACTATTTCCTCTGATTTTAACATGACATTGCAGTGAAACGCCAAGTTCATAGGCTGAAGAGGTGTATAGGCATTTTCGACAACTCGTGCAAGAGCTCTCAGAGCTTTGCAGAAAATAGACATTGCTAGCATTAACCAATATAGTTGCCACCATGCCTGTGAAGGCTTTGCAAAACAATTTCCAGAATATATTTGCCTTTGCAGCATTTTCTACCTGGCATATGCTGTGTTGCACGAGGCAGTTGAACTATTTGCTGCATTGAATTTATTATCTGTTTCTAAAGTGTATACTATAGAATTGTGAAGTCTTATTGCATCTTATAATCCTTGCACAAATCAGGCAGTCATATGCACAGATGTTTATTTGAACAGGTACATGCGTCAGGACTGGCTCTCACCTACACAAGGTTGGATGATGAGGGTTCTAAGCAAGCAATGATCTTGTGATACTTCGAATGGCATTTCACCAGCAAAGCATTGCTTTTAAATGATGCAAAATTGAAACAAAGTGTAATTGCAAGATCCTGGGTGACTTTTATGGTCTCATAGTTTCCTAAAAGTAACTCTGGCACTGCAGTCGTTCATTTGCCATGGGAATATGGGGTACTTCACAGATTTGCCTAGTTTTCGTGTTTGTACGCTTCCCATGCACTTGTGGCTGTATTTATAGCTGTGCATTGATTTGAAACCTTTGCTAAACTTTGTCTAGTGGCAAAGCGAATTCAGGCCACACGGAGTTAAAAGAACGAACATTAGACACATTCGTGTACTACACATCCCTGCTATGCTAGGTGAAGTGCTGTGCGTTGCAGCTGCCACAGACACTAGCATCAAAGTTCCCTATGTTTCATTCAGAGCATGGTCTATTCTTTAGAAAATCCTCCAGTGTATCTCTATGCATGGTCTGCACTCCCGCTTTTATTTCAATTTCATGTGATGACTATGTGGCACTTGTGGCCAGGTATGTTTTTTTTTTACTTGCCATCAAGTTTGCATGACTGCTTGTTGGACAAGGGGGGTTGTAGAAAAAAAGAGAAAGACATCATGCCGAAGTGCTCGGTCGCAGATCATAACATTGCACGTGCCCTCACAGCTTCACCGCATTGCACATGCATGTTGCACTTTAGCGCCAGAAAAGAAAAAAAACACAGGCGCTTTTTTTCTGCAGGACGCACCAGAAAAATTTTGTTTTTGTTCGAACATTACTTGCGTTGATAGGCAATATTTAAGCAGCGGCGTTCTTTTGCCTTAATGATGGCATATTATCTTGTCCGTGTAATATACCAAGGAGGCATTGAATATATGAACGGGTGAGGCCAGAAGCTTTACTTGTTTTAGGCCGCACAATGGCGTTTGGAAGGTCTTCACGTTGCATGGCATGTTCCTGATGCCATTCATGATGCGTAGCTTAAAAGTCAGTGCTAAGCATCAGCTAAAGCTAATTAACGCTGAAGTGACGACCGCAACGTAGCGGAGTGTGATTTTTCTGAAACCCCTTTCTGACCAGCGACGAGGCAAGGCTTGCACAAGTACGTCATCGCGTCGTTTTGTGTTTATTGCATACGACTTAGTAAACATCCAAACTTACATGGTTGATAACAGGCCGGCAAAACTTTGGGCAGAGCGAGGAGCGCAGCGCAGCGGCGATACAAGGCACGTGCACTGCTTGAAACATGAACGATTACGAGATGTCAATCGTAGAGGGTTTTCCTTTTCTTGATCACATCGTTGCAGTGCCCACTTGCGTCATGAACGAGCCGGCTTTCGGTTGCGAGAGGCGACAGGTGGGCGCACACGATTTCTTCGCGAGTCTCCAACTCAACTCGGCGCAGGTCCAAAAGCCTTGGCAGGGCTTTCCTTTGCGAGCAAGGCCCCCGCTGGTGCAGCAGCCTCCGGCAATGCTATGGGAAAGTGCGGGGAGCGACAGCGCGATGACACAGTTAAGCCAGCGGAAATGCATAGCCTCCAAGAGCGCTGGGCCGTGGTGCATTGTGGGGGGCTCTATCTGCTCGCCTTTGTAAACTCGTTCGTTTTTTTTCACGGGGACCCATCAGAAGCTCCGCTCACTGGTCCGGGATCGCTCGGACACATGTTCGTTCACGACCAGACTGGAGTACGCGCACTCTCCTTTTACGGCCTGAGCAGGCGCAGCGAGGGCAATGCATTTTTTTTTTCTAAGAGACAGAGTCGCAGAGAACCTCACACGGATCAGACGTGTTTTTTTCCCTGTCCACTGTCCTTTTATTTTGGCAGTTTTGCTCACTCCCGTGGGCGTATTTATTTCTCGCCTAAACCTTCAAAAGCACTCTCAAGTGCAGCCCAACTTAGGGCTCCAAAGTTTGTCATGTGATTTCTCAATCCCACTTTTTTCATTTTTTATCATTGTTTACTTTATTTCTAAGGCACCACTTTGGACGGTCCCTCAATGCCATCGCTAATGGCGGACGGCATGCCTGAGGGCTTCCAGTCTTGTTATGCCCTCGACTTGGCAAAAAGAGCCAAGGCCTGTGACCTACTGCTCAAAACCGCGGCACAGGTCATGCATACAGGAACGGCCGGCCGGCCGACCAAGCCCGCCACGTCCCTCACCTGCCTCAAGCGCACGTACAAGGACAGGGAGACTCAAGGCAGCCACGAGCCTGCTGTCCAAACCTTTGCAGCAGACCGAAAGCAGCACTGGTTCAAGGCTCCGGGCACGAAGGGCGAAAAACTTCATACCGAAAAAGCGCCCAGTAACAAGAAGGCAGACAGCCGCCGCCGCCATTTTAGAGACGCCCGTCATCCTGCAGAACCGGTCTCCGTGCCAGGAGACAGAAATACAAGCCAGCAGCAGTAATGAGGTTGGCTACCCAGAAAAGACAGAATGTGAGCTGTCTCCCTCCCCTCAGAAGAGCGATGCAGCCAGCTGGTTCTTCCCCTATCACTGAAAAGTCGTCTCCTACCTCCTCCTCCCAACACCTCTGTAGAAGAGAGCAGCCCGGAACAGAAGGAGCAGGGCTCCTCCTCCCCTTTGGTGACTGAAGATACAGGGACATCTTGAAAGGCAGCCCTCTCTACCACTCAAGCCGAAGGAAAAAAAACAAGTTTTCCTCTCGGTCCCGACTACACCTCTTTGAAGGCCGTCTACTCAGCTAAGCCGGGATGTAGGCAAATCCAGCGCATCTCAAAAAACACAGCCCCGCCCCCTTGCTCGCGACAGCTGTATTACAGTGTACTAGAAGGGGAAGTGTGCCGTGCGCAGCGCGTTACAATGGAGGCAAGGGGGCCACCGCAGCGATGAACCAGCTTTGGTACAACTTGGGGGCGCTACGCTTCGAGCCAGAGGAGCGTGGTTCAGACTGTCACGGAGTTCGGTTCGGACTGTCACGCTGGATGGACGTGTTTTTTGAGCGCTCCCGATCGACTGCACAGATAAGTGGTTTTGCATGTTTTGAGATTGTCTTTATATATATAAGGGAGCAGTTGAAATCTTTGTAGCACTTATTTTATTGTACGGCCTTTTCGTGGGTCAGTCACCAGGTATTTATTAGTGCGTGTGTGTGTGTTTGAATTTTGTTGTTTTTTGCCACCCCGTGGGGGAGCTGCATGTACATTGAACACGCAAATTTTTGTAGTAGGGCTTAGACTTTCTCTTTTTCGTAGGGAAGGAATCGAGTTTTGTAATTATCGAGTGAAGTCATAGGGACAATTGGTGTCAGAAAGACATGGTTAAAAAGACTGTAAAGTGTTCAAGATGTGGGGTAGGTTTGAAAGTGCACCCATGTGTAGAATCGGATAGAGAAGAGGCTGACGCGAAGTGTAGGCAATGTGAGGTCTAGAAAAAAATGGAAAAAATGATGGTTGCCCAGAGTGAACTGCTGATGAGAATCACCGAGCTCGAGACTGCGTTGACGACAGGCTAGAGAAATTGAGGGCAATGGGAGAAAGGCTAAAGTCCGCCGACGAAGCACTAGCCAAGGTGAGCAGAGGAGCGGCCTACGGAAAGAACAGTAGGGAACCGGCAACCAAAACGACAGGGAAGAAAGAGCGAGCAAGTTTAAAAAAAAACAGGTTCAGCCGGATCAGTTGTCGCAAGGCCCAGCTTCATCGAAGTAGTGGTGAGCTGGGAGGGGGTAAAGCAGCCGGCATCACAGGTGCAAGTAACCCCCAAGTGCAGGACGCTCCAGCTGAAAAGTCACAGCATGTGATAATCGCCGGGGAGTGGAATTTAAACCGATGCACAGAAGCCATGAAAGATAGGGTAAGAGGTGACAAGAGGGTTGCAGTAGGGGCCTCCCCAGGACGCACGTCGGAAGCAGTCATGAGGCAAGCGAGCGCGAAACTCAAAACTACAGCTGATAGACGAAATCTCGTGATAATTTCAGGCGGTTTAAGCAATTTCTTAAATGAAGATACAGCAGGACTAGCAACCACACTCGCGAAAGGCGACGATGAGATGCGCGCCATTTCTCCTCAGGTACAGGTAGTGATATGCACGATACCGGAGGTACCGGTGCGTGATAGCAACCTGCAAAGAGCGGTTGTCAATGCAAACCAAGAGATACGGCGGATGAGTAGAGACAAAGGCTTTGAGGTGGTAGAAAAAAACAGATGATAGGTGGGGTGGTTTTCAATGAGACAGAATTCACTATGATGGGCGGCTAGGTCATGAAGTGGGTTGATGACTTGCAGGTCGCGCAGTAGCTTTTTTGGGGGGCAAGCGGGCCATTCGGGGTGCAGGATAGCTAGTAACGAGGAAAACAACCAGGGAGACTCTTTGACAGGTGGTATGGTGGAGTCCGGGGCAGAAATAGATGTAGCCACGAGTGTCGAGCCAATTCAGACATAGGGTATATTAACATGCAGGGTGGTAGAAACAGGCTGAAGTGGGAAGAGATAGAAGAACAGCTAAGGAAGGAGAGGCCGATGGTATGCGGTTTTGTAGAAACACATCTCAGGGACATGGAACAACCTCTGAACAATCCGGACTACGCGTGGGAATATTGTAATAGAACAGAAGGCAGCAAAAAGGGGGTGGTATTGGGGCATTCATTCATAAAAGTACAGACTGGCAACGGGTCAAGCAGGAGTGCAAGGAACATTTCTGGCTAAAAGGGAAAGTGGCAGGGCAAATGACACTCCTTGGTTTGGTGTACTTGTGGACGGGAGCAAAGGCTAGAGAGGGAAACCAGGCAATGGTAGAGTGTATATCAAAGGACATTGAGGAGTTAGGAGGAGAGTGCAAGATAATTATACGAGGAGATATGAATGCGCATATAGAAGATATAGTTAGTTAGTTGCTCTTGCGCCACAAAACCCAACATAACTAAGGCTATGCTGCGCCAGACTCATGGTGAGAATGCTTACAGCAAACAGGGCTATGACAATGACTCTGAAATGTCTTAACGGCGATGACATATGAATATGATGAGCGGTGAAGCGTGGCTGTATAAAGGCCTAAAAGGATTGGCTCTGTAAACGCGTGAAGTATATATCTCTTCTAAGATTATGTGTGTGATGCTCGGGGTGGTCAATGTGTATGGTTGGTGCATGAGGTTATGTTAAACTGTAACGGCTTTTACCTAGCACTAATACCATACCCGTGTCCTTATACTTAAGGGCAGGGAGGCAAGTGCCTCGTTGTAAATTCCAGCTGCAGCAGATGCCTCTCCGAAGAGGCTGTGCTACGAGTCACATCAGTCAAGTTTTGCCATGTCTAGCGGTAGCATAGTTTAGTGTAGTTAGACCTTGTTCAGAAGTTGTGCTTCATTTAAAAAGCTGATCACATCAGCTATAGGTATTAGGGCGTCCTCGCCCAAGAGTAGCATTGGATGAAAGGGAATATTTACCCTGTAAAACATACGGAAATGTTTTTCTCTTAATGTTTCCATATGTGGGCAAGCTATTAAAATGTGCATTACAGTTAGTTGCTCCTGACACTTATCGCATGTTGGGGCTTCTTCGCCTGCCAATAGGTAATTATGTGTGATGTGCGTGTGACCTATTCGTAGTCGACATATAACTACTTCGATAAAACGCGCTTGATGAAGACAGGTCTTCCATTCACCAAGAACAGGTTTAATTAGGTGAAGTTTGTTGTTTTGTTGTAATTTCCATTCCTGCTGCCAGTGAAAGATGATGGCCCGGCGAACAGCTTCAATCCCATCTCTGGCAGGTATGTTGGTTTTTGACTCGCGCATCTTTTTTGCTGTTGCAGCTAGTTGGTCTGCCCTTTCATTGCCTGGGATCCCGACATGACTCGGGACCCAACAGAGGCGTATGGTGTGGTCATCAGGTGTGTGGGATAGCATGTTTAAAATATGGCCTATGAATGGCTCATACTGAGATTTATAATTGAGACTTTTCAGCGCGCTTAACGAGTCTGTAAATATTACGGCTTTTTTATGTTTTGAGCTTATAATGTATCGTACTGCCATCCATAACGCATAGCACTCAGCGGTGTAGATGGATACGAACTGCGGTAGTCTAGTTATTTGCTCGTGTGTTGCTCCTACCACACTGCTTCCGACATAAGCAGATGTCTTCGAACCATGATTGATTGATGTTGATGTTTGATGTTTTATGGCGCAAGGGCCGATTCACGGCCAAAGAGCGCCAGTTCATCTTACTAAAAAATATGGACAATGATTGTGATAAGCGGCTGTATAAGGGCCATAAAATTCCTCGCAGTAAGGCGGGTAAAAACATACAGGTAATAAAATCATGACCAAGCCGTGAAAGGTGTGTGTGATGTGAACAGATGACAAAAGTTGGTGATAATAAAAGACGATGGTGGATATGTGTGGCTTTAGCACAAGTGCCTCACACGTTCATACCCTTGCGTCCAAGGGCCGTGAGGCACGTGCTTTCTTGTGTAATCACCGCAGCAAAAACCTCTCTGGAGAGGTCATGCTACGGTATGCCCGGGTATATGACATGAAAGCTGTGAATTTCGGATGTCTTCGAACCATCAGTATAAAATTCTTCGAAAGTGTTGTACGTTTGTTGTATTGCAAGGAATTCTTGTAGTATATGTTCACGTGGGGTGTTTTGTTTTTTTATATGTGTGAGTGAAAAATCCAAGAATTTGGAGAAATCACTCCATGGGGCCAAACTGGGTGGCCTTCTGGCAATGGAGAGTGCTTCGTTAGGAATATTCAGGGCATGAAATTTTTCTTCAAATCTTAGTATTAGTGGCTTAATTACGTTTGGTTTGTTGGCGTAGTGTTGTCGTAGGTCACAGCGTGTGACAATACTGTGGCATATATGATCTGGTGAAGAACGAACTCTAAGGACATACGTGAGCATTAGTTTCGTTCTCCTATATTCCAAGGATGGTTCGTTACTTTCGGCGTACAAGCTCGAAATAGGTGAGGTTCGATAGGCACCTGTTGCGAGGCGTAACCCTTTGTTATGGACAGGGTCTAGGCGCTTAAGGTACGAGTCTCTTGCGGAACCGTAGATTATACTACCGTAGTCTAATTTGCTGCGTACTAAAGAGCGGTAGATGAGCAGGAGGCACTTACGCTCAGAACCCCAGTGCTTTCGGGACAAGACTTTGAGGACATCGAGGGCGTTGTTGGATTTCACCTTGAGATTATTAATGTGTGTAAGAAAATTGAGCTTTTTATCAAATACGACCCCTAGAAACTTCTGTTCTTGTTTTATTGGCATTACTGTTTCGTTTATTTTCAGTACGGGGTCTGGTTGTAACCCTCGTTTCTGGGAGAACGCTACAGCAACCGTCTTTTCCTCAGAAAACCGGAAGCCATTTTTGTTAGCCCATTGTGTTAGCTTGTTTAGTGCTATTTGAATCTGTCGCTCGCACGTCGCCATGTTAGATGACCGGTACGCTATTTGGAGATCATCCACATATAGTGAGTGCATAAGAGTAGATGGCATGACCTGGTTCACAGAGTTCATTTTGACGACAAAGAGAGTTGTGCTCAAGACACAGCCCTGAGGCACACCATTCTCTTGAGTAAAAGTTTCTGAAAGTGTGGTACCCAAACGAACCTGAAAAGTTCGGTTCGATAGGAAGTCGGACAAGCAGTTGAGCATCCTTCCGCGAATTCCAAGATCTGCCAGGTCTCGTAAAATACCGTACTTCCACGTTGTGTCATACGCCTTTTCAAGATCAAAAAATACTGCTAAGCAGTGCTGCTTGTACAGGAAAGCTTCTCGTACTGTACGTTCAAGGCGAACGAGGTGATCGGTGGTGGAACATCCTTTCTTGTAACCACATTGGTGAACATCTATCAAGTTATCGGTTTCTAGGATGTATGTTAGCCTAATATTAATAACGCTTTCGAAGGATTTCGCCATACAACTTGTAAGTGCTATGGGCCTGTAGCTTGTTGGTAATGTAGGGTTTTTTCCGGCTTTGAGAAATGGAATTATAATGGCTTTTTTCCACTCTGTTGGCATTCTGCCAGTGATCCAAATAGCGTTAAAGAAGTGCAGCAATGCCTTCACCGCTTCCTGGGACAAATGGGCGAGCATTTGATAATGTATTCTGTCTGGGCCAGGTGCAGTTTTTTTACCTTGAGAAAGCACTCTGTTAATTTCCTGCAGGGTTAAGGGGGAGTTGTATGATCTGTCTTGATAACCTGTAATAGGAAGCTTTTGTTTTTCTGTAGATTGTTTATGTTTTAGGAAAGCTGCCGAATAGTTTGCTGAGCTCGAAATAGCGCAAAAGTGCTGCGCTAGTAGGTCTGCCTGTTCGCCTAAAGTTGTCTGGATGCCAGGGGTTGAGAGAATGGGGATGGTGTATGAACTGTAGTTGCCGTTAACATTGTGCACCTGATTCCACATTCTTTTGGATGTGATGGAGCTGTTGATGGATGAAATGTACTTTTTCCACGAGAGTTTTTCAGCCTGCCTGCGAATAAATCTTGCCTTTGCTCTCGCCTTTTTAAATGCTAGGAGGTTCTCTCCTGTAGGATGTTTACGAAAAATGCCCCACTCCTTGTTTTGCATTTTTTTAGCTTGTGTACACTCTTTTGTCCACCAGGGTTTAAGTTTTTTCTTTATAATGCCGGAGGATTGTGGTATAGTTTGTTCGGCTGCCGCAAGTATGCAGGCGGTGACTGTCTCGTTCATTTCCTCTATGCTTAGGCCATCAAGCATCTCTTTTTCTAGGGCAGCTTTTTCAGTGAACAGTGGCCAGTCTGCCAGATGTAGTTTCCAACGCGGTGGTCGGGATTGAGTGGTGGGGAGGGTTTGTGTTAATTTTATGAGAGCAGGCATATGGTCACTGCCATAGACATTATCTATCACGCTCCACTTTAGTTCGCAAAAGAGCGAAGGTGAGCACAGCGCTAGATCTAAGCAGCTAGTGGCTCCTGTGCTTGGGGAGCAGTAGGTGACGCTACCAGTATTTAAAAGACATACGTCATTGTTCAGAATAAAATCTTCGAGGGTTTGACCTCTGGTGTCAGTTGTACTGCTTCCCCAAAGCATACCGTGCGCGTTAAAATCCCCTGCGATAACAAACGGTTCAGGCAGTTGGTCCAAAATATGCTCTATATCTTTAATCGAAAAATGCGTGTGTGGGGGGATATAAATGGAACATATGGTGATAGTTTTGTGAGCTAAAATGGTGACGGCTACGGCCTCGATGTGACTGTTGATGGTGATCTCTCTCACTGCAATTCCACTTTTGACGACAATAGCCACACCACCAGACAACCGGCTAGCGTGGACGCGATCGCGACGTACTACGGTAAAACCTCTGAGGAAGTTGGTGTGTTTTTCTCCCAGATTGGTCTCCTGTAAGCACATAGCCATTGGAGAGAGACTACTTAGCAAATCTTTTATGTCACCTATGTTGTGAATGAGTCCTCTACAATTCCAATGGAGGAGAAAAGCCATTTTGGGCAGTGAACTTGAGCAGAAAAACTGAGTAAGAATTGATTTGTTGGCAATAAAACCTTGGTGACATGCGTGTGATACTAAAGTCAAAACAGAATGGTACCATAACCTTTCAGGTTATGGAAAACAAAACTTATTTTACAGGGCTTTTTGGAGGCCCTGTAATTTGTCTTTTGTCTTTTTTGGAGCGGTCGAGAGAAACTCGCCGCTCCTTCGGCGCTGCACGCGCCGTTTGACTGGCGGTTGTGTCCATAGCTTCATGAGAAGCGTTGGACCGTTGCTCTGCCGAGCAATCCCTGGGTGTTGTGGGCTTCGGCTCAAAATACGAAGCCTTCACACCCTTTACACCGGACGTCGACGGGGTTCCCGCAGTCTGCCCGTTGCCTTGGCTCGTGCCAATGCATGTCGACGCCCGTGGTGGGGCCTTGTTGGGTAAGGCCGGAGCAGCCTTGGCTGCTCCCGCAGTTGGGGCAAGCGGCGGTCGCTCCAGCACGCTGTGCGTAGCTTGGGCGGCCACCTGATGCTGTCGTGGTGCTGCCCCCTGTTGCACCACTTCAGCAAATGATTTTGCTGCATAGAAAGGGGATACCCGATGCCTTGCTTCGCGGAAACTTATGTTGTGGGTGACTTTAATGGTAATAATTTCTTTTTCTTTTTTCCATGCTGTGCAGGATCTAGAATACGCCGCGTGTTCTCCATCGCAGTTCGCACAGTGGGGTTCGGCCTTGCAGTCATCATCTGCAGAGTGGCCTGTGATACCACACCGTGCACAGGTAAGCTGCCCACGGCAACTCTGAGAAGCATGTCCGAATCTTTGGCACTTGAAGCAGCGCCGCGGATTCGGAATGTAGGGTCTCACAGACAGTTTTAGATAGCCGGTAACTAATTCTTGCGGTAGTGTGGAGCACCCGAAGGTCACAATTATGTGCTTGGTTGGAATTTCTTTGTTTTCTCTTCTGACTACGATACGCTGTACGTGAACGACGTTTTCGTCCTTCCAGCCAGCCAGAAGCTCATCATTTGTTAGGTCTTTGAGGTCATCGTCTGACACAACGCCTTTGACAGTGTTCATCGTTCGGTGCGCAGAGACGGTTACGGGCTTGTCCCCAAATGCTACTAATTTTTCTAGTTTCTGAAACTGTGTCTTGTCTTTAACTTCCACTAGCAAGTCTCCGCTTGCCATCTTTGTAGCCTTATAGCCAGTTCCGATAGTCTCGGTTAGGCACCTGGACACGAGGAATGGGGAGATGTTGCGAGCTTTTTTGTCCGAGCTTTCGCAATGAATAACGTGGTATTTAGGGAAATGGTCTTGCTTTTCTGAAATTGACATTACATTTGCTTAGGTGCGCCACCTTTTGAAGGGGCGATCAATGGATAAGGGGTTTCGTGGTCCCATAGAAAAGTGCAGTTCCTTCAGTAGTGGCGCCTACCACCCACCACGGAGCCCAACAAGGGGACGTGGCAGAACATGTAAACATGTCTGCACAACGCCAGTAGTACGCCACTGCCATAACCTAATATATCTATCCAAGTTTGGATATTTACACCAGGTTAACCCTTGCCGCCAGGAAAAATTGGAAGTAAAATGAAGTGAGGAGAAGACAGGAAAGATGTAAAGTGAGAACAAAAGACGAAGATGTAGGGAGAGAGAGATAGGAAAAGGCGACTGCCGATTTCCCCTGGGTGGGTCAGCCCAGGGGTGCCGTCTACGTGAAGCCGGGGCCAAAGGGGTGTGTTGCCTCTGCCGGGGGGCCTTAATGGTCCAATCACCCAGCGTCGGCTCAACCCCCAGGATCCCCTTTTCCCCGGACACGGCAAAGCCACGCAGGGCTAGGCGTGGGAGGGAGTAGAAACTCCCCCGTTAGCTCGGGTCCGTGGTGTCGCTACACACCAAACGCCTACTTGCGCAGGCGCCCCTGCGGGGTATAGAAGATATAGATTGGTATACCGACCCAACAGGCAAAATGATCATGGATATGTGTGAAAGGCTTGATTTGATCATTTGCAACAGTACCGAGAAGTGTGAAGGGCAAATAACATGGAAGGTAAGAAGGCTGGGGTCAACGATAAATTACGCACTAATGTCACATAAGATGTATGATAAGCTCAGGGGAATGCACATGGATGAAGGTGGCTCCGGAACTCTGGGTAGTGATCACAAACGTACTAAGCTAAGTTTTGGAAGAGCAGTGAGAGTGGGAAGGAAACAAGATGAGCAACTACACGAAAATTTTCATTCAGAAAGGCAAATTGAAATAGCCACTAAACAAATTGAGAAAGTAATTACTGAGGATAATAAAACAGTGTGGACATACACGAATCTAATTAGACTGTTTGAGCTAGAGCTTGCTAAGACACGTGACAAGTCACCCCGGAGAAGAAGACACAAACCCAAGAGTTGGTGGGATGAGAAAGTTAAGAGAACCATAGCAAAACGTCAGGAAGCCTTTAGAGAACACAGACATGCTAAGCAGCGGGGTGAACCGACAGATGAAGTTGAAAGAAAATGGCAAATATTTCTAAGCTCTAGAAGGAAAGCATCCCTCCTTCCTGATCAATGAACAGATTAGAAGAAAGGGTGCTCAGTGGCTGGCAGAAATACATAAAAAGGACAGAAAGGCAGCTACGAAATTTTGGAACGATCTAAACTACCTAAAAAATGCGCCGAGTCTAGAGCAGAGGTTTATAACTACAGCTCAAGGTGCTAGGCTAGAAGAGTACGAAGCTATTCAATATATAAGAACAAGGATGACAGAAAAATTTCAACAAAGAAGTGCTTTATGCACCACAATAGACAAGGATTAATCAAGTGGCACAATGGCTCAATTTTCACAATGAGAGTGGGAAAGGGCTGAGAAAAGGGCTGAGAAAAGGGCTAAGAAACAGGTATCCAAGCCTGCAGAGGTGAAACGGGGGCTTAGGCAGGGGTGCCCCCTGTCACCCTTATTATTCATGAGGTACCTACAAGGATTAGAGGCAAAATTAGAGGGAAGTGGACTGGGCTTCAACCTCTCTTTAGTCAAACAAGGAAAACTTATCGATCAGGCATTACCAGCATTAATGTACCTAGATGATATAGTGCTAATGGCCGACAAGAAGGAAGATTTGCAGAGATTGGTGGACATCTGCGGTAATGAGGGAGATAGGTTAGACTTCATATTCAGTAAGAAAAAATCAGCAGTTATGATTTTTAATGACAATGAAGGTAGTGAGCTTAGAATACAGGTCACGCTAGAGATAACAGATAATTACAAATATCGGGGCATATGGACAAGCAATGGGGCCGAGTACCTAAGGGAACACGAAATATACGTGACGACTAAAGGTAACAGAAATGCAGCGGTAATGAAAAACAGGGCACTGTGGAATTACAATAGGTAGGATGTTGTGAGAGGAATATGAAAAGGGGTCATGATTCCTGGTCTGACGTTTGGCAATGCGGTTTTGTGCATGAGATCAGAAGTCCAAGCAAGATTAGAAATTAAGCAGCGTGGAATAGGTAGGCTGAACTTAGGAGCTCACGGGAATACACCAAATCAGGGAGTATAAGGCGATATGGGATGGACATCACTTGAGGGCAGGGAAGCTAGCAGCAAGATAAAATTTGAGAAGCGATTGAGATAAATGGCGGAGGAGCGTTGGGCTAGGAAGGTATTCAGCTACTTGTACACGAAGAATGTCTATATGAAATGGAGGAAGCGAACCAGAAAATTGACTGGTAAATACTTGGAAAACAGCAGGGGCCAAACCAAAAAAAATTATCGGTTAAGAAGAAGGTGAAGGAAGCTGAGACCGATATGTGGAGAATTGGCATGATTAAGAAATCCGGTCTAGCGATCTATCGAACTTTTAAGCAGTAAATTATCAAGGAAAGGGTCTATAATAATACTCGGGGTACTTCTCTACTGTTTGAGGCCAGGACAGGAGTATTGCGAACCAAAATATTTCGGGCCTAATACGAAGGGGTAGACACGGTATGCAGTGCGTGTGGAGAGGAAGAAGAAACTGTCGAACACTTGATAATGTTCTGTAAAGGGCTTCACCCTATAGTTTAGGATGAGGGCGCAGAGTTTTTCAAAGCACTGGGGTTTAGGGACAGGGAGGGCAAAATAGACTTTAAGCGGGTAGAATTAACTAGAAGGAGGTTATCTGATTGGTGGCTAAAGTCAAGGCACGAGTGAAAATTAAACCCTTCACTGCAAAGTACGAATCCTCAACCTCACTTTTTATAGAAAAAAAAAGAAATCTAGCTTTTGGTTCATTAAGTATTACGGCTTGGTGGCGCTAGCTACCGCCCGATCTGAAGGTTACAGCCATATCCATCATTCATCCATCGTGTGTGTTTAGCCAGTGCCTCCTCGGGTTTAGCACGTGTTGTATTGCCAGCCTATGATGTTTACGCGTGACTTGTGCCTCGTCACTGGTATTTCTCGCCACATTGTGCTGTAGTTGAGTGAAGAAGTGGCAGTGGTGTCTGCACTTGTCTATGGGAATGAAAAAAACATGACAGGTAGAAGGCGAGACAAGCAAGACGGCTTCTGTTTTGTGCCAAATTGTAACAGCGGCTATCGCTCGTGTAAGGAGGTGCGCTCCTTGTTTCGGGTGCCGCTTGAAGCTGATCGCCGGGAAGAATGGTCACAAAACATAAAGAGAGGTGATCGAATCCTCGACGAGAGCAGCATTGTTTGTGAGCGGCACTTCGAGACAAGGTTCATACAGCGAACTTTTCAGACCACAATCAACGGTAAGATCATTGAGATCCCCCGAGGTCGAGCATTCTTATCAAAGGATGCCATTCCGACTATTTTCCCGGATGCTTCCAAGTATTTTTCAAAGGCGCTGCCGAAAAAAACGGAACGATCGCAACCTTAGCGATCAGGTTCTTCCCAAACCGAAGCGAATAAGACGTGAGAATAAGGGTACGCGCACACTAGCGGGAAGCGTGCCGCCGCGGCATGACGCGCGTCTTCGCCGCCGAGCGGTGAAAAGCGGCACGTTCGCCACATCTGCGGGAGTCACGTGACAACAGTCTCGAGCGGTCTCGCAGCGGCTCGCGAGATTTCGCGCGCTTTTTCGTCGTCTGTTCTGAGCTCTCCTACTTTACGGTGCAATCGTGCGAACAATGGCCGGCAACAACGATCTCCTCGCAACGCTCAACGTTACCATGATGGCGTGTCTGCTGTTGCTTCAGCGTCGCCGCTCTCGAAATGCGCCGCGAAGATATTGGGTCCATCCGCTTTGGAGGTACAGAGATACTGAAGGACAGGCCCACACACTGCTTTCCCGTCTGCGAGCAAGAGATAAAGTCTATTTCCGAGAGTAAGTAATTTATATCATTCAGTGTTTAGTGCTTTTTAAAAATCAGTTGACAGCAAATTTTCAGGTGCCAAGAAGGGGGCAATCAAAACGAGGTTTTATGCCTCCAACTTCGTCAATATAGGCATAATAAATTTGTACATGAATGCAAATCTTTTCAAGGATTGTACAGGTCGCGCATGACATCGCATGGCATTCATGCTCGTGTGCACGAGGGGAAGGGGGTGCGCGGAAAGTCTGCCTCTTTAATTAACTGCGTTATGGCCACTCAGGTTTCTGATGATAATGGTCGACAACCAAAAGTCCGTGAATGAGACGGCGGTCCCTTGGCTGTTTACTTCCCCTCTTTACTTCAGGAAGGCCATGGGCCGAATAGTCTAACGAGGTCCCCCTAGGTAACTGTACGCCTATGCGCACATTCACTTTTCAATGGCCACTGCTGATTACCCGAGTATTGCGTATGGTCAAACATACATAAAAAATAATACTTATAAACTCGGAATACTGATTCAGAAGCACTACTTCATGTCTTAGTGATGCGATGAATTAAGAACAAATTGAATCATTTAAATACACACAATACAATAAGTTCAAAAGACAATGATTTATTAAGAATTTAACATGTTCTTGTGTGAGAGCAGTCAGGTCCACACTGGCGATTTTTGTGTGCACAATGACAATATTCGAATTGAACAGGGCATTCATCCTAACACTGCCAAATACAGCCCATTTGATGTTAAAAAAATACGTTCGGTGAGCATGAGGAACGCAGTCTAGCAATCGCTGTGAAAATTGACAAAACAATAGGAAACTGCCACTATTTCCCAATTTAATGTTGCGCCTCCCATCACTGAAAATAAGTGCATACACTGGTGAAGTACGCACAGTGTTAACAGATGCTGCTGAAGTGAAGTTGTATTAGGGGACATTCAATGACTGAACCTACACTGGGGTCCTAGAGTGCTAAGGCTTAAGAACTTCTGTAGCTTATTTAAGAACAGGTCTCTAGTTCTTGTCAAAGACCCACTGTAACTTTGCACATGCCCTTTCAGGCACTGGTCATTCAGGAACAGTGGCTACTCTTTTCTACAGATATACTGTATGCGATGTTTGCAATTAGAGTTCCTCCACAATGTCAGAGTTTCCTGGTACTGTTTGTGAAGAACATGTTGATTTCGATGCACAAGTAGGCAACATCTCCTAGCAGGCTATCCACAAAGAGGGCAGCTTGAGCTTTCCTCATAATAGTTCTCTCGACACCTGAAAAGCTGTTAATACTGACCATGATGTCCGAAGAGTTGCAGCTATGATACTCAAGAGCTTCTAGGTATGCTCATAAATGTTCGATGATGGGTGCTGGCAGAATGGTTGCGTAAGACAGCTTCTCATTAACTTTTAGCTTACTCTTAAACAAGACAGAGGACAGAATATGCTTGCTTAACAGTGTGCTAAAATAAAATATATTGTAAAATGGATTACTAACATCTCCTAGCCTATGCTCTGTCAGGTTACATTCTCGTTGTATGAGCTCGCATGAGAGGGTGTCCTGAGAAACATGGCCTTGTCCTGGCAAAGTAGTGTTCGTAAGAAGACAATTTTCATACAAAGAATAGGTGAATAGGGGTTGTGTGCTCGAGCCGATGTTTTGACAAGCAAACTTGTCTTTTTCAAGGCTAGAATAGAACAGTTTCAGTCTAGCCTTGAGCAAGACAAGTCCACTTGTCAAAATGTCGGCTCCAGCAAAGTACCTCTGTTTACTGATTTTTTCTATTTTTCCCTTCCCGTCATTTTCATGCATTTAGCCAAAAATGGCCATATTTGGTATTTATATACACCATAAAAACTACAGAAAAGCCCTCAGTAGCCTCTAATTTATGATCTTAAATGAAAGCAGCACGATAGGAGTGCAAGGAACAAAAAAAAGCAACATCCTATAATCCGGTTTCTAGTAATCAGCCTCATTTTTCAGTTCCCTTCGAATGCCACCAAAGACTTTTGACACATTGCTCAGTCTCACTGGACCACTGATCGAGAGAATAGTGACGCCGTTTCGGCTGCCAATTTCTGCACATGAAAGGCTGGCGATGACCCTGAGGTAAGGCAATCAAAAGAAAAGTAA
The DNA here is from genome assembly GCA_013436015.1 of Rhipicephalus annulatus. Lineage (NCBI taxonomy): Eukaryota > Metazoa > Arthropoda > Arachnida > Ixodida > Ixodidae > Rhipicephalus > Rhipicephalus annulatus. The sequence continues at coordinate 133,766 of WOVY01000827.1, read as the reverse complement.
TAATCAAGTAACACGTTTGCAGCTCTGTACTGCATGCTAAAGCATAGCTACACCAAAACCTATGTTTACTAATATAGTAATATTCACGCTTTATGCTTAATAACATACACTCCAAGTTAGCACCATAGAATAGTTATTAGGTTATGGTCTCAAAATGAAAAAAAAAAACAGTTCCATGTTTATGTAACCTTAGCACATAGCATAGGTGGAAAACGACACCACTTGCCGAACGCAGATGAAGATATTCTGTCATCATCTCTGTCATTTATTTCATGCCCATTCATCTATTTATACACATTCTTTATTGTTTCTTTCATCTTTATTTATCTCATTATGTATTGCCCTCTTCCTTTTCCTAGGCGTTGAGCCGTGCTCCCTATCAGGCTGTGGAAATTAGGCGCTTTCTTCTTCTAATCATGAAGACCTTTCCTTTCCCTCTTGTTCACTGTAACATCAGTCTGCTACACCCACAGTCACTTTTCGAATTTCACATTTAAACTAGGTTATATGAGGCTATGCCATACTCTATTTTCGTCCCATTTTGCTTTACTTCCTCCTCGCTTTTACAGCACTTCTCCTCAGTCAAGTAAGTTTTCAGGAATACTAAATGACAGTTTTTCACATGTCGCTTGACACCTAATGAGAACACACCCTGAAAGCTTTGTTGAGATCACTAGAAAGAGCAAAATCACTAGTTTCTATTGCATGGGGAAGTGCCTGCATGACCTGCCTCTCTAGTTCAGCATTGCGATTGGTGTTTTGAAGCAAGAGCCATTCATTGTCTTCAGCAGCATTAAGCATTCAGCTCAGTGGAACAAAAGTAAATGTGTTGCCTTAAAAACATTTCTGTATTTTCAGATTTCTTGCTAATGGAGACACCTTCCAAAGTCTGTCATTCAACTTTCTGACAGGACGATCCACGGCAGGTGAAATAGTAGGGGAAACAACCGCCGTGCTGTGGCATGTTCTCCAACCACTGTACATGAAGCTTCCTCAGACAACTGGGGAGTGGAAAAGGGTAATGAGAGGACCATTCATACTAGATTTTTATTTTAGTGGCTGATGTGTATCGGTGGCATATGAGGATTGCTGTGGTTTCATCATTTTTCTTTGAAAAATACATTCACAAGCAACGTATCTCATTGAACTTTTCATTAACTACATTAAGCAGTCTAAATTGAGTGCTTTTTTTTCAAATGAAGAAGTCAGTGTTCCTCATGGCCATGTAACGTGCTGCAGTTACAAAAATAATCAGAAATAAGTTATTCCTCTCAGTCCACTGGAATTAGGCAAGCAGTTGACCCCAGCAAGGAGAATGATAAAGTGGTTGCTTGGTAACATTAAAACATCAGCAAATGAGTGGCTGGCAGTGCACTCCTTTGTGAAATGACAACAAGAAGTATAAACTCAGGTTGCAGTAATGGTGAAATAATTTGAGCTCGGCTTGCAAAGTATTTCCTTTTCAAGAGTAGTACGTTGTTACTTGTCGAATTCATTTAAAAAATTGCTATAAAAATTGCTTGGTGCCCATTCAGGTAAATGACTCTGATGCAGTAACTGCTTTTTGAATATTTAAACATATTCAAAATTTAATTTCATTGGTTTTGTGCTGGTACGTAATATGTTTCAAGCAATTGGCCTATTTTAGTCTGACAGTGTGTGTTGTAATGCTGTGAATGCTTCGATTATCTGCAAGCCACAACTCAGCTCCAACTAGGCATCTGTATAACTTTATGTTTGATTGTCATATTTCATGTTGCATTCCAGTGTTTATCATTGAACAAGCATTTTGTGCCACTGAGTTCATTTATATTGATTTTCTTTTTTGTGGCTCTTTCTTGATGGATCTAGATTGCTGCAGATATGAAGGAATTTTGAAATTTTCCTAATTATTTGGGAAGCATAGATGGAAAACATGTCATCACTGAATGCCCAAGGAATACCGGTTCAAGGAACTTAAACTACAAGAAAACCTTCAGTGTTGTTTTCCTTGCAGTGTGTGATGCACATTACAGGTGAAATTTTTTTTCTTACTGGCTTTCTCAAGCAGTAATGACAACGAACAGGCAACTTGGTTGAATTGCCTCTCATGGTAATTCTTGACTTAATCATGTGGGCTTAAGATATCATAACAAGCAGATTGTCATACTCATTCAACATTATTTTCAATGGTGTTACAGTCACTTATGTTCATGCTAAACTGTGAGGTTCCACACTTGCATTATTACTTACACTCATAGATATTCATAACGATTTCCATTTGTTCAGATAGACTTTATTAATAGTAATACTGTTATGCCTTCCCTCTCTCTGGTACTCATTACCACTGCCACTGGCATGCCTTAAAACCTGTCACCAGAAAGCAGTGTTGCATCTACGACAACACCATCACTCGCTCTTTTTTACACCTACCGGATGAGTGAGGAGGAAGTGAAGTCTGGGTGGTGTGCTGTATAACTATGTCTGCTAGATTTTCTTTTTGGTTCTCCCACTGTGTGTTTTTCCCTTTTTAGCGTGAATATGGCAACAATAATGATGAGGAAGTGAAGCCTTTGGCGGGGAGGCTATGCCTCATTATAAGACGTGATTAAAAGAGAGCAAAGTAGGTACAGACCAGTGTCGGATATCACACGTCTAAGTGGAAGGCTTCAAAGTTTCGGTTGCTTAGTGTTTAATCTTTCACATGCCTTGACATCACACACATACATGTAGCGTTTCACTTACATCAAAGCACTGCGACCACAGTCCTGGTCAAACACATGACTTGTACACAGCCACATGTAACAAAAAGGTGGATCATCCTGCACAATATTTACGGTATTCATTTGCGGGGTGACCACTAAGCTTAACAAACTTTTCTTGTACACTGTATGCTCATTTTGGAGGATTACATTTCTGCAAGTTTTTACAGATGGCCAGTACATGTACTACTGGACTCGCTATGGAAAATTAGTCCTTTGCACAAAGGGAACAATATGTGTTCTCATACAGCATTACCTATCACTGTATTCCAGATTTACATACGTTGACATGGGCCACTTTGGAGGTGAAGGAGACAGTGGAATTTTTTTAAGGTCCCGTTTGCTGGATTGCTTCAACAGAAGACTGTTTGGAGTTCCCCCGCAGCAAATGTCGGAAGCATAGGACTTATACCCTATGTATTAGTAGGGGATGAAGCCTTTCCCCTGAAGACTTTCATGATGCGACCCTACCCCCAGCGAGACAAGTTTCGTTGTGCATGTGCAGCACAATTTCTTTCTTGATGCTGGACAATTATACAAATACAAAGAAAATTCTTATAGAAGATTCTACAAAAAATTATTATAGAAGTAGAGTTAACAGTTCATAGACACTACACAAGTGAAATGGGAGTAGTTAGACAATATCTGCACTACTGAGGCAGATACTTACTGTAAACTATGCGGAGAGATAGGAGTGTAAAAAATAGCGAATACTTCGGAAGTGTGCAACTATGCATACCAAAGCAGACTGCAGGAGCTGAGTGTATTTGTCATGTCATTGAGTGGCTCTGCAGAAAGGCCTCCTACATTTGTGGGGATTCTTAATTGGGCTGTATTAAGCAGATGTTGATGGTAGTGTAGTAGACATTGTCAGTGCTTCATTAAATTTTGGAAAACTGACTTGTGTTTAGCCATTTCAATGATATACGCAACATTTTGACCTTTTAGTTAGTACTTGTAACATATAAAAAGAACAAACTCTTGAGAAAAGGGGCGGTGCAATCAAATTTCGAAGGTAAAGCAAGCATGTTGTGACAAAGCATCGTCCCATTGCTTTGCCAGTTGGTATGTGGCAGAGGTTCTCGAAAGTTCTCGTTTGTTTTGTAGGTGCTTATATGACGTGTGTGCGAGAAAGCCAGCGAAAGCATACGATAATCAGCATGACATGCTTCACAGCCTTGTATAGCCATGTGACCAAGCTACACAGCCATGTCACATGCTAATTCTGCGCCTAGAAACCGAAACCGAAAAAAAAAGGTCCACATGAAAAAATGATATTAACCTATTTAGCGAGAATAAATTAACCTTGATGAGTATATCATGCTTGCTGGAGAGTAAATAAAGCGCAAGCCACAAAAATGGTGGCAGCAATGCAGCTTCTCTGTACTGCTTAGCTGCTTGCAATATTGCAGCCAGAATATTACATTACAGGATGACATTATGTATAAAACTCATGCCGAGTTCTTACATTCAGCGCTTGTGCTACGTACACATACACGGAAAGTTGTTTGCACAAACATAAAGCTTCTGCTTTGCACTCCAATACCTGCTGTATTGAGTAATGATACCTCATTATTTTTCGTTTGATGTTCTTACGTGCGTTTTTTTGCTTACTTAAATTTCTTTAGAACTTCAGAAGCACCGGAGCAACCCTGCACAGCGTGCAGAGTACCTTCAGAGGGCCACTTTCAATTACAGGCTGAGCCGCGCACGTCGCCTCATTGAAAATGCATTCGGCATTATGTCAAGTCGGTGGCGGATTTTCCGAAAAGCCTTTAGGGCCTCAGAGACCACCACCGAAAACATCATCCAGGCATGCGTCGTGCTGCACAATTTCATGCTCCAGGAGTCGCCACATGCAAGGCTGACATATAATCCACCAGGCTATGTGGACCATGAGGAATGGCAGGGCAGCTGCATGGAAGGAGCTTGGAGGGACGGCGACGATGACCCCTCTATATTTAGGTAGCCCACTGCGTCTGGCTGTCACTCCGCTAGGTAAAATTTTGAGCACCCTACCCTTTATATTTCATACGTTTGGCATTATTATGTGCAATTCATTTTCTCAAAATAAGGTTTTTACTGAAAGGCATCTCGCTGTCGCAGTCACACTCTTTCTTACATCTTAATTTTTGAAAGGTACTGCCATAGTTTTTGTAGAACTCGTGTTCTAATTTGCAAGTGACAGTTCAGAGCAAATGTAAATAATTCTGTTCACTTTTATATTGTGTGCATCTACTTTGCAGAGTGGCGATAGATGTCCGGGAGAAGCTCGCCAAATTCTTTATGAATGAAGGCCAAGTTCCGTGGCAAGAGCGCATCGTCACTCGGGCAGATCAGCGGGTAAACTGAAGCCTGAGTAAAGGCAGATACCCTTTATATCACTTGTTGTTCAAATTGTATCGTCAGTATATATTGTGTTGTTCCTCCTTAAAAAGAATGGGACAGCGTTATAGCCTCAGTATGGAACTGGTATCCATCTTAATTTGCTTTATTCCCAACTTCATCCTTCTTTTCTTTCCTGCTCCGGCTCTCGTGCTTTTTCTTCTCCTGTCCCAGGGCTCGTACCACTTCACCTAGGGCTCATACCACTTCACCTTTTCCGGTTTCTTGTAATTACCCCTACTGGGGTAATATTAGCAGACTTTTCCAATTGAAGCATATTCAACCGATCCACGTTCACCAGTGTACCAGACAGTCTTCAAAATTCCGTTCTGGGTGGCTGTCTTGGTCACAAAGTAAGGACCGTAAAATTTGCCACTGTCATCTCTTATTCCTTTCGTCACTAATACGAGGTCGGTGACTTGAATGTCTGGCATGTCTGCTCGATGCCTCTTGTCGAAATTTTTGTTTCATTCATTTTCAGTATCTCTCCTCCTGTGATTTTTCTTGTCTCTCCTCAATGATCTTGATGTTTTTAAGAGTCCAAACTCACGGCCTCCCTGCAAAATAGGGGTTTATACTGAAAAAACGCACCCAAAGCCACTTGTTTAGGATCGATTATGATGTATCACGGCGGCTTCCAAAGAACATTTCCATCCACCAGGAAAACTAACGTACATCTTGATGTACTGTTTCACGTCCCGTATAGCAGGTTCTGCCTGCCCATTCGCTGTGGGATGGTGTGGAGCACAGAACTTGATCGATATATTGTGATCCCGAGCCCATCTTGCTAGCTTTTCGCTCTTGAACGCAGGGCCCTTATCGCATACTATTGACGCGTAGTCTTGAACATGATGATGATATATGGTGTTTTTTGGCGCAAGGGCCATTTGATGGCCAAAGAGCGCCAGTTCATGGGACAAGGAATGTGGACAATGATTGTGATTAGTGGCTGTATAAGGGCCATACAATTCCTCGCAGTAAGGCGGGTAAAAACATACAAGTAATAAAATCATGACCATGCCGTGAAAGGTGTGTGTGGTGTGAATAGGTGACAAAAGTTGGTGATAATGAAAAACGATGGCGGACATGTGTGGCATTAGCACAAGTACCTCACTCGTTCATACCCTTGCGTGCAAGGGCCGTGAGGCAAGTGCTTTCCTGTGTAGCCACCGCAGCAAAAACCTTCCTGGAGAGGTCGTGCTACAGGATGCCCGGGTATATGATATGAAAATTAGGAATTTCTTGTAAAAACGCTAACAATGATTTATGACTAAAAAGCGGTTCCCTAACAACGAACATTGCAGGGTGTAAAGGTATATGTTGTCGGTAGGGTAATGGAGAATGCTGTTTTCTTATAGTTTCTAATTGTTTACATTGGATTAAAACGTGAAGGACAGTTGATGCTTCACCACATTTTTCACAAAATTATGGATCACCACCGGACAAAAGATGTGTGTGTCGTGTATGTGTGTCCTATCCCAAGTCTCAATAGTATTACCTCATTATGACGCGATTTTGATACTGGCAGCCAATGACCAAGGTGTGGCTTAATAATGTGTAGTTTGTTTTGTGTGTGTGTATCCCACTTGCTCTGCCAGTAGTCCCTGAGGTTTCGTTTGAGAGACGGCTTAAGATCAAGGGCCGGGATTAATATGGTTGTAGGGCCAGTGCTTTTGTGGACGGATGCAGCAAGCTGATCCGCCATCACGTTGCTTTGGATCTCACAGTGCCCTGCCACCCAGCACACTACAACATGTTGTTTGAGTGAGTAGCGTTTGCATAAAATAGAGTAGAGTCAGACGAGGACAAGGTTTTTTTTTGTTTTTTAAGATTGTGCAGAGCCGCTACCACACTGAGGGAGTCTGTATAAATTACTGCTTTTTGTATTTGTTGTTGTTTGATGTGTTTAGCTGCCACAAGTATCGCGTAAGCTTCTGCTGTGAAGATACTTGTGCCTGGATGTAGAGGGCCAGCATCCGAAAAGGATGGGCCGACAGAAGCGTAGGACACAGAGGAGTTGGACTTGGAGGCATCTGTAAAGAACTCAGGACACGTGTATTTGTGTTGATGTTCCAGGAAGTATGTTCGGATATGGGCAATAGGCGCATGTTTTGTAACTTCTAGAAAGGACACATCGCAGTCTATAGTCTGCCATTGCCACGGTGGCGGATATGCTACAGGAGCCATTAAACTGTGTTCTAGTGAGACTCCAGTTTCCTCGGCTAGACTTTTCAGGCAAACTGAGGACTGCCTCATCGAAGGCCTGTTTTGAAACAGAAATGAGCTGGACAAATCATTAATAGTAGAGTATGAGGGGTGCTTCTTATCTTCTTTCACCATAAGGAAATAAACAAAGGACATATAAGTTCTCTGCAGATGAAGCGACCACTCATTTGACTCAACATAAAGGCTTTCTACGGGACTGGTGCGAAAAGCACCCGTAGAAAGGCGGATGCCCAAATGGTGCACGGGGTCCAGCATCTTCAAAGCACTTTGAGTTGCAGACTCATAAACGGCCCCATAATCTAAGCGGGTGCGAATGAGGCTTCGATACAGATTTATGAGGCATTGCCTATCACTACCCCAAGTAGCACGTGACAGCACTTTTATAACATTCATGGCTTTTAAACATTTTATTTTTAAATTCTTGATGTGCCGTAAGAAGGTCAGCTTGTTGTCCAAGATTAAGCCTAAGAATTTATGTTCGGCTTTGACGGACAGACGTTGCCCGTTCAGTCAAATGTCAGGTTCCGAGTGCATGCCTCTCTTTCGAGAGAACAAGACACACGTGCTTTTTTGTGGGTTAAGTCGAAATCTGTTTTCATCTGCCCATTTGGAGACCTTGTTTAAGCCCAGCTGAACCTGCCGCTCACACATTGCCAAGTTGCATGACTTGAAGCCAAGCTGAACATCGTCGACATATGTACAATAGAACATATTGCGGGGGATGGACAAGTGCAAAGAATTCATTTTCATAATAAAAAGTGTGCAACTAAGCACACCACCTTGTGGCACGCCTGTTTCCTGGACAAATGTTTGGGAGAGAACACTGCCCACACGGACACGGAATGTCCGGTTTGACAGGTAACTTTCGATTATATGAAACATTCTTCCGCGCACACCAAGGTGGGACAGGTCTCTTAGAATTCCAAAACGCCATGTTGTATCATAAGCCTTTTCGATATCGAGGAACACAGAGAGAAAATATTGTTTATGGACGAAGGCGTCTCTGATCTGTGCCTCGATACGAACAAAGTGGTCGGTGGTGGATCTACTCTCTCGAAACCCGCACTGAAATGGGTCAAGCAAATTGTTTGTTTCAAGGAAATGTACAAGTCGGCAGTTTATCATTTTTTCGAAGACTTTGCACAAGCAGCTTGTAAGTGCAATAGGTCTATAGATTGAAGCTAAAGAAGGGTCCTTGCCCTCTTTCAATATGGGAATAATAATAGCCTCTTTCCAGGAGGTAGGAATAGTGCCAGAAAACCAGATAGCATTGTACAAACAAAGTAAGGTTTTTCGTGTTTCGGCTGGTAGGTTTTTTAACATTTCCTACACCACACGGTCAGAACCTGGGGCAGAAGTACTGCAGGAGTTTAGAGACGTTCGTAGCTCACCTAGACTGAAACATTGGTTATATGCCTCGTATCTAGTGGATTTGTGTTCGAGTTTCTGCTTTTCTATTCTTGTTCTGTATTTTTGGAAAGTGTCAGTATAGTGGGACAAGCTGGATACCCGTTCAAAGTGTGCACCGAAGAAGTTTGCCTGATCTTCCAAGGTATCACCTTGAGTGTTTACGAGTGGAAGTGTGTGTACTTGTTTTCCTGCTATCCTACCAACCATGTTCCAGACTTTAGCCTCCTGTGTGTGTGAATTGATCCCCGATAAAAACTTCTGCCAGCTTTCTCTTCTGGCCTTCCGACGCGTTCCCCTGCCTTGAGACTTTATTTTCTTGAAGGTGTCAAGATTTTCAGCTGTTGGTGAGTTCCGAAGCAGCCTCCATGCTCTGTTCTGTTCCTTTCGCGCATTACGACACTCTGTGTTCCACCATGAGACGTGTCGTTTGCCGGGCATTCCAGATATTTGCGGTATGCACCTGGCTGCTGCGTCAGTTAGAAAAGCTGTGAAGTACTGCACAGCTTCATCTATGTCTCACCTACATATGTCTGTCCAACTCAAACGTGTAGTGTTGTGGAACTGTTTCCAGTCTGCTTTGTTCATCAGCCAATTGGGAACATGTCGAGGACATTCATATGTTGTTTGTGAACTCAACACTACAGGAAAATGGTCACTTCCATATAGATTACTTATGATTTTCCATTTCAGTAGGGGTAGGAGTGAAGGTGATACGATGGTGAGGTCTATAGATGAGCAAGTTTTGTTGGCAACGTTATAGTATGTTGGCTCTTTCCTATTCAACAAACAGGCACCGGAAGAGAAGAGAAATTGTTCAATGAGACGACCTCGTGCATCACAGCGAGAATCGCCCCAGTCCACTATGTGCACTTAGGTCTCCAAGAAGCAAATAAGGTTCAGGCAGTTCGTCTATTAAAGACTGGAATTCACGTCTTTCAAGACGTTGGTGGGAAGGTACATACAAAGAGCAGATGGTGACGAGTTTGTTTAAAAGTACCGCTCGAACAGCCACCGCCTCAAGGGATGCCTGAAGTGGTAAATGTGTACACGCTACTCCTTGGTTAATAATAATGGCTACGCCACCGGATGACGCCACAGCATCATCTCCGTCCTTTCGGTATATGACGTAAGCACGTAAAAAATTTGTATTGGAGGATTTTAGGTGTGTTTCCTGTACACACAGCACTTGAGATGAGTGTTTGTATAAAAGCTCTTGTACGTCGTCGAGGTTTTTAAGCAGGCCTCTGACGTTCCAATGAATAATTTGTGTTTCCATATTGGAAGTAAAGTAGTGCTGTGGGTACAAAAGGGAGTGACTTGTTTAAGGTGAAAGGCCGAGCTCAAGTAACAGGGCTATTATCAGGCCCTGTTATGAGCTTTTTAGTTCTCTTGGCGCGCTCCAGAGAGCCGCACCGCTCTTTTGGCACCAGGGGTGCCGCCGTGTCCATTGCCTCCTCGGAGGCACTGGATGCCCGCTCATGCGAGCTGGTTTTTCGAAGCTTGGGCCTCGACTGGCGAGGTGAGGCCTTGAGACCCGAGGACCCTGGAGTCTCTGGTCTCTGTTCAATAGTAGGTGGAGTAGACTCAACTACTGCCGCCTTGGGGGCAGGTGCCACAGCCAATGGCTCGCTCTGCGCAGGCCGAAGGAGTGGCGAGGGCTGGTGCGACACTGCCCCCTGGCGTGCCGCATCAGCATATGTGGGGCCATAAAATGGCGAGACTCTTTTTCTTGCGTCTTTTAATGTAATGTTTTCTTTTATCTTTAAAGTGATCATCTCTTTTTCTTTTTTCCAGAAAGAACAGGAACGTGAGTACGCAGCATGATTAACGCCACAGTTCACACAGTGTGCAGGTGTTTTGCAGTTGTCGGACGCATGGCCTACGACTCCACACAGAGCACAAGTTTTCCGGCCACGACAGCTTTGCGAGCCGTGGCCATATCTCTGACATTGGAAGCAACGGCGGGGGTTGGGAATATATGGTCTCACGGATGTCTTTGTGTACCCAGTCTGAATAGTTTCCGGCAAATCGCTCGAAGCAAAGGTCAGTACTAAGTGTTTGGTTGGGATTTCCTTTTGATCTCTTCTGATCTTAATTTGCTGTACGTTTGTCACGTTCTGACTCTTCCATCCTTCCAGAAGTTCAGCTTCGGTCAGGTCAAGCAAATCTACGTCCCATACAACCCCGCGAGATGAGTTCATGGACCTGTGTGGTGTAATACTGATGGGTGTGTCTCCAAACATTGTGAGGGTGTTCAGTTTATCAAATTGGTCTTTGTCACGTATTTCAAGGAGTAGATCTCCGCTGGCCATTTTGGTAACCTTGTACCCGGCACCGAAAGTTTCGGTTAGGCACCTAGCCAATATGAAGGGGGATAGAGTTCTGGCTTGTTTGTTAGTTTTTTCGCAGTGTATAACGTGAAAATGAGGAAAGATTTGTCTTGGCCGAATGAAAAAATTAATGTCTTCGGTGCGTACCCGCTTTGAGGAGGCAGGATCACTAAGTAAAGGGAATGCTTTGTGCATGCTAATTGTATGTTGTTCAGCAGCGTTGGCGGCGCCCCACCACAGAGCCCAACGAGGGGACGCTGCAAGTTTGCGGATGCTGAAAGCTTGCAGACGTCAGCCGTACAACTCTGCTATAACCCAATGCGCCTAGGCCAAGGTAGGCTATTTGCACAGGGTTAACCTTTGCCGCCGCGAAAATTGGAAGTAAGCAGAAGAGAGAAGTAGACAGGAAAGCTAAAAAAGTAAGAAAGACGAAGATGTAGGGAGAGAGAGAGATAGGAAAAGGCGACTGCCGATTTCCCCTGGATGGGTCAGCCCAGGTGTGCCGTCTACGTGAAGCCGGGGCCAAAGGGGCGTGTTGCCTCTGCCGCGGGGGCCTTAATGGTCCAATCACCCAGCATCGGCTCAACCCCCAGGATCCCTTTTCCCCGGACACGGCAAAGCCACGCACGGCTAGGCGTGGAAGGGAGTCGAAACTCCCCCGTTAGCTCGTGTCCGTGGTGTCGCTACACACCAAACGCCTACTTGCGCAGGCGCCCCTGCAGGGGTAGTTGCAAAAGCTGCCAGAGCCCTAAATTTCATTCAACGAAATCTGAGATCCTCCCCTGCTGTCCTAAAAAGTACTGCATATATTTCATTTGTCCGCCCGATTTTGGAATATGCATGTTGTGCGTGGGATCCGCGCCAAAAGTCCTTGATTGATCTGATCGAGAAAATACAGAACAGAGCGGCAAGGTTCGTTCTCAGTCGGTATAAGCGAGGTGACAGCTGTACTGAAATGAAAAACGAGCTGGGATGGGAAGCGCTTTCCTCTCGCAGAAGAAAATTGCTTTTGAAATTGTTATTTTAGATCTACCATAAGAAGACTGGCATCAATAAAGACACCTTAAACCACCGCATTATCTGTCTAGAAGGTCTGATCATGACCTTAAGATTCAAGAATACCGGACTGAAACGAACCTTTATGCTAATTCTTTTTTTGTTTGTACTGTACAAGAGTGGAATCAATTGTCTTGTGACCAAGTGTGCTGTCATAACAAAGACTTGTTTTTTTTCAAAGCTGTAACCCCCCTGCTTACAGGCCTTTGGGCAAAGCAGAGTATTTCTGAATAAATAAATAAATAAATATACGGCATAATCTACGGAGAACGAAAGCCAAGCTTAGTAACGCAAGAAGTAGCTTGAGTCATATGAAAACAAAAAATGAGCAGTTATCTGAAAAAGCGGTAGCTGAAAGATTTAGAGGCCTTCCTGAGAAGCAGCGAGCAGCTGTCAAGGCGTGTTTTGAAGCAGCCCAAAGAAAGTCAAGAAAAAGAATGAGGTATGAAAATGAATGGCTTCTTGAATGCGTGCTGATGCGCATTTGAAGCCCTAAGCTGTACGAACACATGAGAAAGCACGACATTCTGGCTTTACCAGGCCGCATTTGTCTAAACAGGGCAATACAGCACTTCCAGAGCGGCTTTGGTTTTAACCCAAGTGCATTCAAAGGTCTATAAGAAAAAACGAAGGACATGGACGAGCACAGTCGGCATGGCATCGTAGTATTCGAAGAAATGAAGCTGTCTGAACACATTGATGTCGAGCCTTCTGGTAAGTGTAAACAGTTAAACCGTTTTATTATCTTTAATAGGGTGGTCCATGTGTTTCACCGTATGTGCTGTTAGTTTCTGCGTGTTCGTTTATCTCGGCTTGCGACTTTACCTCTTTCAGACGCCATAGAAGGATTTTTTGATCTGGGTCAGTTCGAGACTGAAGGCTCCGGAAAAGAACTTTCAGATCACGGGCTAGTCGTAATATTTCAGCCTTCCACAGGTATGAGTACAGTAAAAGTTTGAGCATGAAAGCTCTCTTAAAATTTGCCATATTGAGCCATAGTGTTAATGCTTCTTGTGGATTATGTTGTGAGATGTATAATAGTATAACAATCATGCTTCTCATTTTGAGGTAAATGGATGTAAATTCTTGGCATATTTACGACCAAGGGCAACGTAAAAACCAACATTCTTGCAAGGATCATTCTCAAGTGCACCTTACTTTGTGAAAATGCGGCACTGCATGTTGACGGAGTGACTTGTGATGGTGCAAGTTGGAACCGTAGTATGTGAAGGATTTTTGGCATACAAGGTAAGATTCGCTGACTTTCGAGTAGGATGCTTGCTTGTAATGAAAGGTACTAAATATTTCTTATCTACTTCTGGTTTTGATACCCCACTGTACAGCTACAACATTCCCTTCTTTTAAGCATAAACTCCGTGAATCATACTGTTTCCAAATTTATTTTAAAATGCAGGATCTGCCTCAAGCACCAAGTTCAAGTGCACTCATCCTGTGGATGACACCCGTGCCCTGCATTTTTTTCTGACTTCTTGCACCTGCTTAAGAATGTTAGAAATGCTTTTCTAGACACTGGGTTTAACACGCCGGCGGGACGAGTCCATGCAAATTACGTCAAGGAAGCATGGAAATTAGATAATGAAAGTGTAACCTTGAAAGTTCTTTTTCCCAACAGTTTTGAGAAACAGAGAGTAGGGCCAGCACTCCTCCATTTTAGTGATGAGGTACTTAAAAGACTGTTCTTCTACCGAAAACAAATTGAATGACTGTATGGCCTGAGAAATGTGACAAACTTTCATTTTGAGATTTTCAAAATTATTCAAAATAATGACCTCGCGTGTGTTAGCAACAGCGTTCGGACCAGAATCTCGTGAAGCCAACTTTTTAAGTGAGTTTCTAGTGTTTCTTAACGAGTGGGAGTCACACTCTCATAGCTCAAAATACGTATTTTTGAGCAATAGCACTGCCGAGGGCCTACAGGTTACGATTCGCTCAACTATAGACATCGCTGAATACCTTAGCTCACAGTGCAGTTTCCGTTATCTTCTAACCTGTAGGCTGAGTCAAGACAAGTTGGAAAACTTGTTTGGGATTGTGCGACAATGCAACGGCTGCAACAATCACCCAACACCTACCCAATTCTGGGTCACTGTGAATGCACTGGCCTTTTATGGTGTAGTCTACCCAATTCTGGGTCACTGTGAATGCACTGGCCTTTTATGGTGTACCAAAGCCACCAAAGACAGGAAACTGCAGCCCTGAAGTGATCAATTCACTAGTTGGCCATTGCGATGCCAGCTTAAGCCAGGATAATCAAAACACCATAAATGCACTTGACTGCCTTGTCAATGATGGGAAGCTCGATGACGTTGAAGCTGTTTTGGATTTTCTTCCACCTGAAGATCATAGCAGGTGTGTCACTCACCACAGCTCAAGCCGCCTAATACATTATGTTGTACGCTTTGTGGCTAGGAAAGTTGTCAGAAAAACTGCTTGTAGTACATGTAATGGGCTCTTGACAATGAGCAAAGAGCAGACAGGGTCATTCAAACACCAATAATGACTTCATTGATTAGTGGTGTTTATTGGCGCAAGGGCCAGATATGGCCAAAGAGCGCCAGAGCGATGATAATGAATTGTGAGATGTGCAGTGTAGATAAAACAATGGTGACGTGGCTGTAAATGGGCCTTTAAAAACAGTCGCTGTAGGTGTGTAAAAATATACATATGGTAAAATTATGGCAATGACAAATGATGTCAGCTATGGAGACATAAAATGATTTAAAAGTGATAAGTATGTCAAATAAAAACTTGGCATGGAGCACCAGTGCCTCGACAGAGCCCTTAAAACAAGAGCATGGAGGCCTGGGCTCATTGAAATCTGCTATCACAGCAGCATCCTCTGAACAGAGGATGTGCTATGAACCTGTTGGGCTAAAAACATTCAATGTTGGACTAAACACATTCAGTACTACATCCTTTAAAAAGCTTAAAACTGATTTTGTGTCAAAAAGCGGCTCTTCACCGAGAAACATAGTCGGATGTAAAGGAAGATTATAGCGGTATGCTAAAGCAAAATATTTCTTTCTCTCCCTTCCAGCTTCCGCACACTCCAGGAGGACGTGGAGGACGGTTAGCCTGTCACCACATCTACCACAAGTAGGAGGTTCATCGCCAGTCAGAAGAAAGTTATGAGTACCATAAGTGTGTCCTATTCTGAGGCGACAGAATAGGACATCAGTACGCCGTGTTCTTGTAGCGGAGGGCCAGTAACCCAACCGCGGCTTAATCAAATGAAGCTTATTATTTATTTCTGTGTCCCACAAGCGTTGCCAGTGGCTTCGCAGTTTCTTTCGTAGAAAGGGTTTTAGATCTGTTGCAGGGACAGTAGCGGTGGGGTTAATAGCGCGCATTATAATTGAAGTGGCCATTTGGTCAGCTAACACATTGCCCTCGATACTTCTATGGCCAGGTACCCAGCAAATAGTAACATGCTGGTTGGACATATAAGCTGTACACAGAACGGAATATAGCTCAATTATTATCGGATTTCTGAATCTGAAAAGGGATCTTAATGCATTTATGACGCTTAATGAGTCTGTGAATATAATTGATTTTTGTATGTTTGATTTCCGTATATGCTTCACAGCGGACAATAGTGCATAACCCTCAGCCGTAAATATACTTGTTTCCGGGTGCAGCACGCCGGATTCCGAGAAGGATGGTCCGACGGCTGCATAAGCCACCCCTGCATGCGACTTAGAAGCGTCAGTATAAAACTCTACGCATGAGTAGTTGGACTGGAGTTCTCGGAAATGCATTTTAATATGTGCTTCAGGTGCGTGTTTAGTGATCTCAACAAATGAGGTGTCACAGTGTATAAGCTGCCACTGCCACGGCGGTAAAAGTATCGCTGTGGGCGTAGGACAGAGTTCCAGCAACGGAACACCCATTTCCTCACATAAGTTTCTCACACGCAAGGAGAACGGCTTTCTCACTGTGGGTCGATTATGGAAGAGGGTGGCAGCGGTCATATCGTTTATAATTGAATAAGATGGATGCTTGATATTTGCACGTACCTTTATAAAATATGTGAAACTGCTATAGGATCGCTGCAGGTGAAGTGACCACTGATTCGACTCTACATAGACGCTCTGGATCGGGCTTGTCCTGAAAGCACCGGTTGCAAGTCGGATACCCAGATGGTGAACGGGGTCTAGGATTTTTAATGCACTTGGCGTTGCGGAATGATAAATTATAGAGGCATAATCAAGGCACGACCCGACAAGGCTTTTGTATAACGTCAAGAGACACTTTCGATCACTACCCCATGTTGTACGTGACAGGAGTTTTAGGACGTTCATCGCTTTCAAACATTTCATTTTGACATATTTATTATGGGGAATAAACGAAAACTTAGAATCTAAAGTGGTTCCCAGGAATTTATGCTCGCTGCTTACAGAGAGTTGGTCTCCCTTGATCGTAATATTTGGAAGTGGCATTACCCCTCGTTTGTTGGAGAAGAGTACGCAAGTATATTTCTGGGTGTTTATTTTAAAACCGTTTTCATCCGCCCATTTAGAGAATTTATTCATTCCAAGCTGCACTTGTCGTTCGCAGACAGACATATTGCATGATTTGAAACTCATCTGCACATCATCAACATACACGGAATAAGACATCGCACTTGGAATTACTGACTGCAGGGAGTTCATTTTTACAATAAAGAGTTAGTTAGTTATGTTGGGTTTTGTGGCGCAAGAGCAACTAAGGCTATGCTGCGCCAGACTCATGGTGAGAATGCTTACAGCAAATAGGGCTATGACAATGACTCTGAAATGTCTTAACGGCGATGACATATGAATATGATGAGCGGTGAAGCGTGGCTGTATAAAGGCCTAAAAGGATTGGCTCCGTAAACACGTGAAGTATATATCTCTTCTAAGATTATGTGTGTGATGCTCGGGGTGGTCAATGTGTATGGTTGGTGCATGAGGTTATGTTAAACTGTAACGACTTTTACCTAGCACTAATACCATACCCGTGTCCTTATACCTAAGGGCAGGGAGGCAAGTGCCTCGTTGTAAATTCCAGCTGCAGCAGATGCCTCTCCGAAGAGGCTGTGCTACGAGTCACATCAGTCAAGTTTTGCCATGTCTAGCGGTAGCATAGTTTATGGTAGTTAGACCTTGTTCAGAAGTTGTGCTTCATTTAAAAAGCTGATCACATCAGCTATAGGTATTAGGGCGTCCTCGCCCAAGAGTAGCATTAGATGAAAGGGAATATTTAACCTGTAAAACATACGCAAATGTTTTTCTCTTAATGTTTCCATATGTGGGCAAGCTATTAAAATGTGCATTACAGTTAGTTGCTCCTGACACTTATCGCATGTTGGGGCTTCTTCGCCTGCCAATAGGTAATTATGTGTGATGTGCGTGTGACCTATTCGTAGTCGACATATAACTACTTCGATAAAACGCGCTTGATGAAGACAGGTCTTCCATTCACCAAGAACAGGTTTAATTAGGTGAAGTTTGTTGTTTTGTTGTAATTTCCATTCCTGCTGCCAACAGAGGCGTATGGTGTGGTCATCAGGTGTGTGGGATAGCATGTTTAAATTATCGCCTATGAATGGCTCATACTGAGATTTATAATTGAGACTTTTCAGCGCGCTTAACGAGTCTGTAAATATTACGGCTTTTTTATGTTTTGAGCCTATAATGTATCGTACTGCCATCCATAACGCATAGCACTCAGCGGTGTAGATGGATACGAACTGCGGTAGTCTAGTTATTTGCTCGTGTGTTGCTCCTACCACACTGCTTCCGACATAAGCAGATGTCTTCGAACCATCAGTATAAAATTCTTCGTAAGCGTTGTACGTTTGTTGTAATGCAAGGAATTCTTGTAGTATATGTTCACGTGGGGTGTTTTGTTTTTTTATATGTGCGAGTGAAAAATCCAAGAATTTGGAGAAATCCCTCCATGGGGCCAAACTGGGTGGCCTTCTGGCAATGGAGAGTGCTTCGTTAGGAATATTCAGGGCATGAAATTTTTCTTCAAATCTTAGTATTAGTGGCTTAATTACGTTTGGTTTGTTGGCGTAGTGTTGTCGTCGGTCACAGCGTGTGACAATACTGTGGCATATATGATCTGGTGAAGAACGAACTCTAAGGACATACGTGAGCATTAGTTTTGTTCTCCTATATTCCAAGGATGGTTCGTTACTTTCGGCGTATAAGCTCGAAATAGGTGAGGTTCGATAGGCACCTGTTGCGAGGCGTAACCCTTTGTTATGGACAGGGTCTAGGCGCTTAAGGTACGAGTCTCTTGCTGAACCATAGATTATACTACCGTAGTCTAATTTGCTGCGTACTAAAGAGCGGTAGATGAGTAGGAGGCACTTACGGTCGGAACCCCAGTGCTTTCGGGACAAGACTTTGAGGACATTGAGGGCGTTGTTGGATTTCACCTTGAGATTATTAATGTGTGTAGGAAAATTGAGCTTTTTATCAAATACGACCCCCAGAAACTTCTGTTCTTGTTTTATTGGCAATACTGTTTCGTTTATTTTCAGTACGGGGTCTGGTTGTAACCCTCGTTTCTGGGAGAACGCTACAGCAACCGTCTTTTCCTCAGAAAACCGGAAGCCATTTTTATTAGCCCATTGTGTTAGCTTGTTAAGTGCTATTTGAATCTGTCGCTCGCACGTCGCCATGTTAGATGACCTGCACGCTATTTGGAGATCATCCACATATAGTGAGTGCATAAGAGTAGATGGTATGACCTGGTTCACAGAGTTCATTTTGACGACAAAGAGAGTTGTGCTTAAGACACAGCCCTGAGGTACACCATTCTCTTGAGTAAAAGTTTCTGAAAGTGTGGTACCCAAACGAACCTGAAAAGTTCGGTTCGATAGGAAGTCGGACAAGCAGTTGAGCATCCTTCCGCGAATTCCAAGATCTGCCAGGTCTCGTAAAATACCGTACTTCCACGTTGTGTCATACGCCTTTTCAAGATCAAAAAATACTGCTAAGCAGTGCTGCTTGCACAGGAAAGCTTCTCGTACTGTATGTTCAAGGCGAACGAGGTGATCGGTGGTGGAACATCCTTTCTTGTAACCACATTGGTGAACATCTATCAAGTTATCGGTTTCTAGGATGTATGTTAGCTTAATATTAATAACGCTTTCGAAGGATTTCGCCATACAACTTGTAAGTGCTATGGGCCTGTAGCTTGTTGGTAATGTCGGGTTTTTCCGGCTTTGAGAAATGGAATTATAATGGCTTTTTTCCACTCTGTTGGCATTCTGCCAGTGATCCAAATAGCGTTAAAGAAGTGCAGCAATGCCTTCACCGCTTCCTGGGACAAATGGGCGAGCATTTGATAATGTATTCTGCCTGGGCCAGGTGCTGTTTTTTTACCTTGAGAAAGCACTCTGTTAATTTCCTGCAGGGTTAAGGGGGAGTTGTATGATCTGTCTTGATAACCTGTAATAGGAAGCTTTTGTTTTTCTGTAGATTGTTTATGTTTTAGGAAAGCTGCCGAATAGTTTGCTGAGCTCGAAATAGCGCAAAAGTGCTGCGCTAGTAGGTCTGCCTGTTCGCCTAAAGTTGTCTGGATGCCAGGGGTTGAGAGAATGGGGATGGTGTATGAACTGTAGTTGCCGTTAACCTTGTGCACCTGATCCCACATTCTTTTGGATGTGATGGAGCTGTTGATGGATGAAATGTACTTTTTCCACGAGAGTTTTTCAGCCTGCCTGCGAATAAATCTTGCCTTTGCTCTCGCCTTTTTAAATGCTAGGAGGTTCTCTCCTGTAGGATGTTTACGAAAAATGCCCCACTCTTTGTTTTGCATTTTTTAGCTTGTGTGCACTCTTTTGTCCACCAGGGTTTAAGTTTTTTCTTTATAATGCCGGAGGATTGTGGTATAGTTTGTTCGGCTGCCGCAAGTATGCAGGCGGTGACTGTCTCGTTCATTTCCTCTATGCTTAGGCCATCAAGCATCTCTTTTTCTAGGGCAGCTTTTTCAGTGAACAGTGGCCAGTCTGCCAGATGTAGTTTCCAACGCGGTGGTCGGGATTGAGTGGTGGGGAGGGTTTGTGTTAATTTTATGAGAGCAGGCATATGATCACTGCCATAGACATTAGCTATCACGCTCCACTTTAGTTCGCAAAAGAGCGAAGGTGAGCACAGCGCTAGATCTAAGCAGCTAGTGGCTCCTGTGCTTGGGGAGCAGTAGGTGACGCTACCAGTATTTAAAAGACATACGTCATTGTTCAGAATAAAATCTTCGAGGGTTTGTCCTGTGGTGTCAGTTGTACTGCTTCCCCAAAGCATACCGTGCGCGTTAAAATCCCCTGCGATAACAAACGGTTCAGGCAGTTGGTCCAAAATATGCTCTATATCTTTAATCGAAAAATGCGTGTGTGGGGGGATATAAATGGAACATATGGTGATAGTTTTGTGAGCTAAAATGGTGACGGCTACGGCCTCGATGTGACTGTTGATGGTGATCTCTCTCACTGCAATTCCACTTTTGACGACAATAGCCACACCACCAGACAACCGGCTAGCGTGGACACGATCGCGACGTACTACAGTAAAACCTCTGAGGAAGTTGGTGTGTTTTTCTCCCAGATTGGTCTCCTGTAAGCACATAGCCATTGGAGAGAGACTACTTAGCAAATCTTTTATGTCACCTATGTTGTGAATGAGTCCTCTACAATTCCAATGGAGGAGAAAAGCCATTTTGGGCAGTGAACTTGAGCAGAAAAATGGAGTAAGAATTGATTTGTTGGCAATAAAACCTTGGTGACATGCGTGTGATACTGAAGTCAAAACAAAATGGTACCATAACCTTTCAGGTTATGGAAAATGAAACTTATTTTACAGGGCTTTTTGGAGGCCCTGTAATTTGTCTTTTGTCTTTTTTGGAGCGGTCGAGAGAAACTCGCCGCTCCTTCGGCGCTGCACGCGCCGTTTGACTGGCGGTTGTGTCCATAGCTTCATGAGAAGCGTTGGACCGTTGCTCTGCCGAGCAATCCCTGGGTGTTGTGGGCTTCGGCTCAAAATACGAAGCCTTCACACCCTCTACACCGGACGTCGACGGGGTTCCCGCAGTCTGCCCGTTGCCTTGGCTCGTGCCAATGCATGTCGACGCCCGTGGTGGGGCCTTGTTGAGTAAGGCCGGAGCAGCCTTGGCTGCTCCCGCGGTAGGGGCAAGCGGCGGTCGCTCCAGCACGCTGTGCGTAGCTTGGGCGGCACCCTGATGCTGTCGTGGTGCTGCCCCCTGTTGCACCACTTCAGCAAATGATTTTGCTGCATAGAAAGGGGAGACCCGATGCCTTGCTTCGCGGAAACTTATGTTGTTGGTGACTTTAATGGTAATAATTTCTTTTTCTTTTTTCCATGCTGTGCAGGATCTAGAATACGCCGCGTGTTCTCCATCGCAGTTCGCACAGTGGGGTTCGGCCTTGCAGTCATCATCTGCAGAGTGGCCTGTGATACCACACCGTGCACAGGTAAGCTGCCCACGGCAACTCTGAGAAGCATGTCCGAATCTTTGGCACTTGAAGCAGCGCCGCGGATTCAGAACGTAGGGTCTCACAGACAGTTTTAGATAGCCGGTAACTAATTCTTGCGGTAGTGTGGAGCACCCGAAGGTCACAATTATGTGCTTGGTTGGAATTTCTTTGTTTTCTCTTCTCACTACGATACGCTGTACGAGAACGACGTTTTCGTCCTTCCAGCCAGCCAGAAGCTCATCATTTGTTAGGTCTTTTAGGTCATCGTCTGACACAACGCCTTTGACAGTGTTCATCGTTCGGTGCGCAGAGACGGTTACGGGCTTGTCCCCAAATGCTACTAATTTTTCTAGTTTCTGAAACTGTGTCTTGTCTTTAACTTCCACTAGCAAGTCTCCGCTTGCCATCTTTGTAGCCTTATAGCCAGTTCCGATAGTCTCGGTTAGGCACCTGGACACGAGAAATGGGGAGATGTTGCGAGCTTTTTTGTCCGAGCTTTCGCAATGAATAATGTGGTATTTAGGGAAATGGTCTTGCTTTTCTGAAATTGACATTACATTTGCTTCGGTGCGCCACCTTTTGAAGGGGCGATCAATGGATAAGGGGTTTCGTGGTCCCATAGAAAAGTGCAGTTCCTTCAGTAGTGGCGCCTACCACCCACCACGGAGCCCAACAAGGGGACGTGGCAGAACATGTAAACATGTCTGCACAACGCCAGTAGTACGCCACTGCCATAACCTAATATATCTATCCAAGTTTGGATATTTACACCAGGTTAACCCTTGCCGCCAGGAAAAATTGGAAGTAAAATGAAGTGAGGAGAAGACAGGAAAGATGTAAAGTGAGAACAAAAGACGAAGATGTAGGGAGAGAGAGATAGGAAAAGGCGACTGCCGATTTCCCCTGGGTGGGTCAGCCCAGGGGTGCAGTCTACGTGAAGCCGGGGCCAAAGGGGTGTGTTGCCTCTGCTGGGGGGCCTTAAAGGTCCAATCACCCAGCGTCAGCTCAACCCCCAGGATCCCCTTTTCCCCGGACACGGCAAAGCCACGCACGGCTAGGCGTGGGAGAGAGCCAAACTCCCCCGTTAGCTCGGGTCCGTGGTGTCGCTACACACCAAACGCCTACTTGCGCAGGCGCCCCTGCGGGGATAATGACTTCATTACACATTGTGATTATGGCGGTCTGTTATACACATCTTCTTGGCTTTCCGGTCTTGTAAGCGCTTTAGAAGAGTCATTTACTGTTTTTCTCAGTTCAAAGAAAATGAATTCACAAAGCATGCAAGACTTTGCCATGTTCCTCCAAAGTGTTGACCTGCCAAAGCCAGGGTGTGACACACATCACAAAGAGCTTACACTGAGTTTAGTGGAATTTTATGTACTTCTTAGATTTCGATTCTATGCTAAGTCATTGAACAAGAAGCACAGATCTAAGAGACAACAGGCGAAACACCTTAAGCTGAGGCGATGTAATTGAGCAGCTTTATTGACAGGTGGGGGTAGTAATTGATAATTTCTGGATTTCTACGTGGGAAACCATGATCTTATTCTTTCGATAAGTTTGTGTCTCAATGTTAGGATATTTTGGTTTAATCAAAAGGAGCAGCTGGGCTGAAAAAATGTATGAATGAAAAATAAAGTTCAGAATTATGTTTGTCTATCGGTGTCTTTGCTTGCGCAACCAGTCGCAAAAGTAGAAGCAACATGCAGACGCATTCGCTTGAAGCTTCTCGACTGCTTAGCATGGAAAGCAATATAAAAGAAATAAAACATACATGACCGAACACAGACACTCGTATTCATTAAATAGAGATGTTTAAGCTTTATGAGTTAATGCATTAAAATTTATCTAATACCACTTGAAGGTATGTCACTACTTGATAATATTCCTGAATTAAAAAAAAACACGCTTGACTGGACGACAGTACTAACAAGGTGTGAGTTCGAGCTAGTTAGTATTCCATAATCACCACTTCTTGTGCAAAATTTCATAGACAACAGACACAAACGGATGATGATGATGATGTTTGAAGTTTTGTGGCGCAAGGCCAATTTCACGGCCAAAGAGCGCCAGTTCATGTTACTAAGAATATGGACAATGATTGTGATAAGCGGCTGTATAAGGGCCATAAAATTCCTCGCAGTAAGGCGGGTAAAAACATACAAGTAATAAAATCATGACCATGCCGTGAAAGGTGTGTGTGGTGTGAATAGGTGACAAAAGTTGGTGATAATGAAAAACGATGGCGGACATGTGTGGCATTAGCACAAGTACCTCACTCGTTCATACCCTTGCGTCCAAGGGCCGTGAGGCAAGTGCTTTCTTGTGTAACCGCCGCAGCAAAAACCTCTCTAGAGAGGTCGTGCTACGGAATGCCCGGGTGTATGATATGAAAATTATTAATTTCTTTTAAAAACGGTAACAATGATTTATGACTAAAAAGTGGTTACCTACCAACGAACATTGCAGGGTGTAAAGGTATATGTTGTCGGTAGGGTAATATAACATGTTGTTTTCTTATAGTTTCTAAGTGTTTACATTGGATTAACATGTGAAGGACGGTTAATGGTTCACCACATCTGTCACAAAATGGTGGATCGCCACCAGACAAAAGATATGTGTGTGTCGTGTATGTGTGTCCTATCCTGAGTCTCGTTAGTATTACCTCTGTATGACGCGATTTCGATACGGGCAGCCAATGACCAAGGTGTGGTTTAATAACGTGTAGTTTGTTTTGTGTGTGTGTATCCCACTTGCTCTGCCAGTAGTCCCTGAGGTTTCGTTTGAGAGACGGCTTAAGATCAAGGACCGGGATTGATATGGGTGTAATGGAGGTGCTCTCATGGACGGATGCAGCGAGCTGATCCGCCCTCACGTTGCCTTGGATCTCACATTGCCCTGGCACCCAGCACACTACAACATGTTGTTTGAGTGTGTAGTGTGTGCACAAAATGGAGTAAAGTGAGACAAGGACCGGGTTTTTTTGTTTTTCAAGACTGTGCAGAGCCGTTACCACACTGAGGGAGTCTGTATAAATTACTGCTTTTTGTATTTGTAATTGTTTGATGTGTTTAGCTGCCACAAGTATCGCGTAAGCTTCCGCTGTGAAGACACTTGTGCATGGGTGTAGAGGGCCAGCATCCGAAAAGGATGGGCCGACAACAGCGTAGGACACAGAGGAGTTAGTCTTGGAGGCATTTGTGAAGAACTCAGGACGTGTGTATTTTTGTTGAAGTTCCAAAAAGTATGTTCGGATGTGGGCAAGAGGTGCATGTTTTGTAACTTCTAGGAAAGACATATCGCAGTCTATAGTCTGCCACTGCCATGGTGGCGGGTATGCTACAGGAGCCATTAAATTGTGTTCAAGTGATACTGCAGTTTCTTCAGCTAGACACTTCAGGCGAACTGAGAAGGGCTGCCTCATCGAAGGCCTGTTTTGAAACAGAGTTGAGCTCGACAAATCATTAATTGTAGAGTATGAGGGGTGCTCCTTGTCTGCTTTCACCTTAAGGAAATAAACAAAGGACATGTAAGTTCTTTGCAGATGAAGCGACCACTCATTTGACTCAATGTAAAGGCTTTCTATGGGGCTGGTGCGAAAAGCACCCGTAGAAAGGCGGATGCCAAAATGGTGCACGGGGTCCAGCATCTTCAAGGCACTTTGAGTAGCAGACTGATAGACAACGGCCCCATAATCTAAGCGGGTGCGAATGAGGCTTTTATAGAGGTTCATGAGGCATTGCCTATCACTACCCCACGTAGTACGTGACAACACTTTTATAACATTCATGGCTTTTAAACATTTTGTTTTTAAATACTTGATGTACGGCACGAATGTCAACTTGTTGTCCAAGATTAGGCCTAAGAATTTATGCTCGGCTTTGACGGACAGACGTTGACCGTTCAGTCGAATGTCAGGTTCCGAGTGCATGCCTCTCCTTCGAGAGAACAAAACACACGTGCTTTTTTGTGGGTTCAGTCGAAATCCGTTTTCATCTGCCCATTTGGAGACCTTATTTAAACCCAGCTGAACCTGCCGCTCACACATTGCCAAGTTGCATGACTTGAAACCAAGCTGAACGTCGTCGACATATGTACAATAAAATATATTGCGAGGGATGGACAAGTGCAAGGAATTCATTTTGATAATAAAAAGTGTGCAGCTAAGTACACCACCTTGTGGCACGCCTGTTTCCTGGACAAATGTTTGTGAGAGAACACTGCCCAGACGGACACGGAATGTCTGGTTTGACAGGTAACTTTCGATTATATGAAACATTCTTCCGCGCACACCAAGGTGGGACAGGTCTCTTAGAATTCCGAACCACCATGTTGTATCATACGCCTTTTTGATATCGAGGAACACAGAGAGAAAATATTGCCTATGGACGAAGGCGTCTCTGATCTGCGCCTCGATACGAACAAGGTGGTCTGTGGTGGATCTACTTTCTCGAAACCCGCACTGAAATGGGTCGAGCAAATTGTTTGTTTCAAGGATATGTATAAGTCGGCAGTTTATCATTTTTTCGAACACTTTGCACAAGCAGCTTGTAAGTGCAATAGGCCTATAACTTGAAGCTAAAGAAGGGTCCTTGCCCTCTTTCAAAATGGGAATAATAATAGCCTCTTTCCAGGAGGTAGGGATAGTGCCAGAAAACCAGATAGCATTGTACAAACAAAGTAGGGTTTGTCTTGTTTCGGCTGGTAGGTTTTTTAACATTTCATACACCACACGGTCAGAGCCTGGGGCAGAAGTACTGCAGGAGTTTAGGGATGTTCGGAGCTCTGCTAGACTGAAAGCTTGGTTATATGCCTCGTATCTAGTGGATTTGTGTTCGAGTGTCTGCTTTTCTATTCTTGTTCTGTATTTTTCGAAAGTGTCAGTACAGTGGGACGAGCTGGATACCCGTTCAAAATGTGCCCCGAGGAAGTTTGCCTGATCTTCCAAGGTATCACCTTGAATGTTTACGAGTGGAAGTGTGTGTACTTGTTTCCCTGCTATCCTACCGACCATGTTCCAGACTTTGGCCTCTTGTGTGTATGAATTGATCCCTGACAAAAACTTCTGCCAGCTTTCTCTTCTAGCCTGCCGACGCGTTCTCTTAGCTTGAGACTTTATTTTCTTGAAGGTGTCAAGATTTTCAGCTGTCGGTGAGTTCCGAAGCAGCCTCCAAGCTCTGTTTTGCTGTTTGCGCGCGTTTCGGCATTCAGAGTTCCACCATGGCACACGCCGTTTTCCAGGGTGTCCATTTGTTTGTGGGATGCATTTTGTTGCAGCATCAATCAAAAACGCTGTGAAGAAGTTGACAGCAACATCAATGTGTAATGTACATATGTCGTTCCAACCTAGACGAACGATGGTATAAAACTGTTCCCAGTCGGCTCTGTTTATGAGCCACTTGGGAACACGTGGTGGACACTCAGTTACTGTATTTGTGCTCAAAACTACGGGGAAGTGGTCACTTCCGTACAGATTACTGACGACTTTCCACTGGAGTATAGACACAAGGGATAGAGATACTATGCTTAGGTCTATGGAGGAGTAGGTGTTATTGGCGAGATTATAATAAGTTGGTTCTTTTCGGTTTAGGAGACACGCGCTCGACGAGAGAAGGAACTGTTCGATCAGTCGACCTCGCGCGTCATACCAAGAGTCTCCCCATAGCCTGCTATGCGCATTAAAGTCTCCAAGGAGAACATAAGGTTCCGGAAGTTCATCAATTAAAGAGTGTAAATCGCGTTTTTGTAGCTGATAACTAGGAGGAATGTAAATCGTGCAGATTGTGATCAGTTTATCAAAAAGAACCGCTCGAACAGCCACTGCTTCAAGGGATGTTTGGAGTTGTAAGTGTGTGCATGCAATTCCTTGATTCACTATGATGGCAACACCTCCGGATGATGTCACTGCATCATCACGGTCCTTTCGAAAAATAACGTATTTGCGAAGAAAATTTGTGTGTTTTGAATTAAGGTGTGTTTCTTGTACACACAGCACTTTTGGTGAGTGTTCGTGTAGGAGTTCTTGGATGTCGTCAAGGTTTCTGAGAAGGCCCCTGACGTTCCATTGTATAATTTGAGTGTTCATGGTGAATGTAAAATAATGCTGTGTGTACGAAAAACAAGTGGCTGTTTAGACGGGGAGTTTGAGTTCACTTAACAGGGCCATCACCAGGCCCTGTTATTTGTATTTTTGTTTTCTTGGCACGCTCCAAGGAGCCACGCCGCTCTTTCGGCACCAAGGGTGCGGACGTATGCATTGCCTCCTCGGAGGCACTGGATGCCCGCACGTGCGGGCTGTTAGTTTGGATTTTGGGCCTCGCCTGGTGAGGGGAGGCCTTGAGACCCGAAGACTCTGGAGTCTCCGGTCTCTGTTTGGGAGTAGGCGGTGTAGCCTAAGCTACAGCCGCCTTGGGGGCAGGTGCCACAGCCGACGGCTCGCTCTGCGCGGGCTGAAGGGGTGGCGAGGGCTGGTGCGGCGGTGCCCCCTGACGCACCGCATCAGCGTATGTAGGTCCATAGAATGGAGCGACTCTTCGCCGTGCTTCCTTAAACGTAATGTTCTCCTTCACCTTCAATGTAATTATTTCTTTTTCTTTTTTCCAGTATGTGCAGGAGCGTGAATATGCGGCATGGTTTTCTTCGCAGTTCAAAAAGTGTGGCGGTTCTTTGCAGTTCTCGGACACGTGGCCTAGGACTCCACATTGTGCACAAGTCTGGCGACCACGACAGGTCTTAGAGCCATGGCCATACTTCTGGCATTGGAAGCAACGACGAGGATTTGGTATATACGGCCTGATAGATGTCTTTGTGTACCCTGTTTGAATGGAATCTGGTAGTTTACTGGATGCAAATGTGAGTATCAAGTGTTTCGTTGAAATTTCCTTATTATCTCTTCTGATGATAATTCTCTGTACATTATTGGCATTTTGGCTCTTCAACCCTTCCAAAAGTTCAGTCTCGGTGAGCTCAAGTAAGTCTGCATCAGATACCACTCCGCGAGTGGTGTTCATGGATCGGTGTGGTGTTATGGTGATCGGTACGTCACCAAACGTTGAGAGGCTGTTTAGCTTTACAAATTGTGCTTTGTCCCGAATTTCTAGAAGAAGGTCTCCGCTCGCCATTTTGGTTACTTTGTATCTAGCCCCGAGAGTTTCCGTAAGACACCTGGCAACTACGAAAGGAGATACGGCCCTGGCTTGCTTTCCGGTTTTTTCACAGTGAATGACGTGGAAGTGGGGAAAAGTTTCTATTGGCTGGTTGAAGAGATTTAGGTCGTCGGTGCGTACCCGCTTTAGGCCGGTACGATCAGATAGTAGAGGAAATGCGCCTTGCATGCCGGTCTTATTTTTGTTCAGCAGCGTTGGCGGCCACCCACCACGGAGCCCAACAAGGGGACGCTGCAAGTTTACAGGTGCTGAAAGCTTGCAGACGTCAGCCATACAACACTGCCATAACCCAATGCGCCTAGACCAAGGTAGGCTATTTGCACAGGGTTAACCCTTGCCGCCAGGAAAATCGGAAGTAAACAGAAGAGAGTAGAAGACAGGACAGATAGATAGTGAGAAATAAAGACGAAGATATAGGCAGAGAGAGATAGGAAAACGCGACTGCCGATTTCCCCTGGGTGGGTCAGCCCAGGGGTGCCGTCTACGTGATGCCGGGGCCAAAGGGGTGTGTTGCCTCGGCCGGGGGGCCTTAAAGGTCCAATCACCCAGCATTGGCTCAACCCCCAGGATCCCCTTTTCCCCGGACACGGCAAAGCCACGCACGGCTAGGCGTGGGAGGGAGCCGAAACTCCCCCGTTAGCTCGGGTCCGTGGTGTCGCTACACACCAAACGCCTACTTGCGCAGGCGCCCCTGCGGGGGATTTGTGTTCGAGTGTCTGCTTTCTATTCTTGTTCTGTATTTTTCGAAAGTGTCGGTATAGTGGGACGAGCTGGATACGCGTTCAAAGTGTGCACTGAGGAAGTTTGCCTGATCTTCCAAGGTATCACCTTGCGTGTTTACGAGTGGAAGTGTGTGTACTTGTTTCCCTGCTATCCTACTGACCATGTTCCAGACTTTGGCCTCTTGTGTGTATGAATTGATCCCTGACAAAAACTTCTGCCAGCTTTCTCTTCTGGCCTGCCGGCGCGTTCTCCTAGCTTGAGACTTTATTTTCTTGAAGGTGTCAAGATTTTCGGCTGTCGGTGAGTTCCGAAGCAGCCTCCAAGCTCTGTTTTGCTGTTTGCGCGCGTTTCGGCATTCAGAGTTCCACCATGGCACACACTGTTTTCCAGGGTGTCCATTTGTTTGTGGGATGCATTTTGTTAGAGCATCAATCAAAAACGCTGTGAAGAAGTTGACAGCAACATCAGTGTTCAAAGTACATATGTCATTCCAAGCTAGACGAGCGATGGTATAAAACTGTTCCCAGTCAGCTCTGTTTATGAGCCACTT
Source organism: Rhipicephalus annulatus (assembly GCA_013436015.1). Taxonomy (NCBI): domain Eukaryota; kingdom Metazoa; phylum Arthropoda; class Arachnida; order Ixodida; family Ixodidae; genus Rhipicephalus; species Rhipicephalus annulatus. The sequence continues at coordinate 103,692 of WOVY01000827.1, read as the reverse complement.
GGGAACACGTGGTGGACACTCAGTTACTGTATTTGTGCTCAAAACTATAGGGAAGTGGTCACTTCCGTACAGATTACTGACGACTTTCCACTGGAGTAGAGGCACAAGGGATGGAGATACTATGCTTAGGTCTATGGAGGAGTAGGTGTTATTGGCGAGATTATAATAGGTTGGTTCTTTTCGGTTTAGGAAACACGCGCTCGACGAGAGAAGGAACTGTTCGATCAGTCGACCTCGCGCGTCATACCGAGAGTCACCCCATAGCCTGCTATGCACATTAAAGTCTGCAAGGAGAACATAAGGCTCCGGAAGTTCATCAATTAAAGAGTGTAAATCACGTTTTTGCAGCTGATAGCTAGGAGGAATGTAAATAGTGCAGGTTGTGATCAGTTTATCAAAAAGAACCGCTCGAACAGCCACTGCCTCAAGGGATGTTTGGAGTTGTAAGTGTGTGCATGCAATTCCTTGATTCACTATGATGGCAACACCTCCGGATGATGTTATGGCATCATCACGGTCTTTTCGAAAAATAAAGTATTTACGAAGAAAATTTGTGTGTTTTGAACTAAGGTGTGTTTCTTGTACACACAGCACTTTTGGTGAGTGTTCGTGTAAGAGTTCTTGGATGTCGTCAAGGTTTCTGAGAAGGCCCCTGACGTTACATTGTATAATTTGAGTGTTCATGGTGAATGTAAAATGCTGTGTGTACGAAAAGCGAGTGGCTGTTTAGACGGGGAGTTTGAGTTCACTCAACAGGGCCGTCACCAGGCCCTGTTATCTGCTTTTTTGTTTTCTTGGCGTGCTCCAAGTAGCCACGCCGCTCTTTCGGCACCAAGGCTGCCGTTATATCCATTGCCTCCTCAGAGGCACTGGGTGCCCGCAGATGCGAGCTGGTGCTTCAGATTTTAGGCCTCGCCTGGTGAGGGGAGGCCTTGAGACCAGAGGACCCTGGAGTCTCCGGCCTCATTTCGCTAGGAGGCGGAGTAGACTGAACTACTGCCGCCTTGGGGGCAGGTGCCACAGCCGTCGGCTTGCTCTGCGCTGGCCGAAGGAGTGGTGAGGGCTGGTGCGGCGTTGCCCCCTGACGCGCCGCATCAGCATATGTAGCGCCATAAAATGGCGACTCTTCGTCTTGCTTCCTTGAATGTGATATTTTCTTTAATTTTCAATGTGATGATTTCCTTTTCTTTTTTCCAAAATGAGCAAGACCGTGAGTATGCGGCATGATTTCCACCACAGTTCACGCAGTGTGATGGTTCTTCGCAATTGTCTGAATTGTGGCCTGACACTCCACATTGTGCACAAGTTTGGTGACCACGACAGCTTTGTGAGCCGTGGCCATACTTCTGCCATTTAAAAAAACGACGTGGGTTAGGTATGTACGGTCTGATCGACGTCTTAGTGTACCCTGTTTGAATACTTTCTGGCAGATTACTGGAAGGTGTTTTGTTGGTGTTACCTTGTTGTCTCTTCTAATGGTGATCCTTTGTACATTGGTCACATTCTGACTCTTCCACCCCTCCAGAAGTTCTTCTTCAGTCAAGCCGAGCAAATCAGCATCAGATACTACTCCACGGGTTGTGTTCATGGATCTGTGTGGCGTTACAGTGATGGGAGTGTCACCAAAAGTTGAAAGATTCTGTAGCTTTTCAAATTGTTCTTTTTCTCGAACTTCAAGGAGAAGGTCTCCGCTGGCCATTTTGGTAACTTTGTACCCGGCTCCAAGAGTTTCTGTGAGACATCTGGCTACTACAAAGGGAGATACAATTCTCGCTTCCTTGCTGCTTATCTCACTATGTATGACATGAAAATGGAGAAAGTTTTCATTTGGTCGATTGAAAAGGCCAAAGTCTTCGGTGCGTACACACTTTAAGGCGGTACGATCATTTAACAAGGGAAACGCTCTATGCATTCCAGTTTCATTTTCTTCAGAAGCGTTGGCGGCCACCCACCACGGAGCCCAACGAGGGGACGCTACAAGTTTGCAGATGCTAAAACCTGCAGGCGCCAGCCGTACAACGCTACTATAACCCAATGCGCCTAGACCAAGGTAGGCTATTTGCACAGGGTTAACCCTAGCTGCCAGGAAGTTTGGAAGTAAGCAGAAGAGAGTAGAAGACAGGATAGATAAATAGTGAGAGATAAAGACGAAGATGTAGGAAGAGAGATAGGAAAAGGCGACTGCTGATTTCCCCTGGGTGGGTCAGCCCAGGGGTGCCGTCTACGTGAAGCCGGGGCCAAAGGGGTGTGTTGCCTCTGCCGGGGGGCCTTAAAGGTCCAATCACCCAGCGTCGGCTCAACCCCCAGGATCCCCCTTTTCCCTGACGCGGCAAAGCCACGCACGGCTAGGCGTGGGAGGGAGTAGAAACTCCCCCGTTAGCTCGGGTCCGTGGTGTCGCTACACACCAAACGCCTACTTGCGCAGGCGCCCCTGCGGTGAGACACAAACGGAAGTTTGCGCCCCTCCGTGTCTGTTTCGTCCGTTGTCTAAGAAATTTGGCACAAGAAGTGGTGACAGCACTGAATTGTGATGCTGCCTGTGTGGAAGGGCTGGATTTCATGATTAGGTGGCGTTGCAGTGATTAATAATCGCATAAACAGCCGCACTTGCACGACAACTCGGAACAATACAAAAATCAGCACCGCAAACCACTCGCACAGGTATCACCCAGCTTGCGTAGCGCTCCTGTGGCCAGTAGCGCCCTCTGGTGGTGCGCGAAGCGGTCTTCACAAGAAGTACCCTCTTTCCGGCGCTGCACGACACACTTGCCCTTCTAGCACAATGTAGCTGTGTGCTGGGGCCGCCTGAGGAACCATTTCCTTCACTGCCATCCACAGGTGCTCCAAAGGGCACCAAACTCTGTGAACCACAAGTTCCTACCACCAACACACGACCAAAGAACCAGCGGGTATGCAAAAACTTGCGGTTCTGACCCAAAAATGTACCCCACCTTCTCAGCTACCTGCGAGCCCTGGCTACACTACCTAGCTGAAGACCGTCATCTACAGGCCAACCGCCACGAAAAACTTCTTTCAGTCTGGGACACAAGAAGCAATCTCCACACAATTAGCGGCAGTTGAGGGAGCACATTGCGTGCGAATTAACTATGGCCACAATGTAATCGCGATCGACGTTGCCGCAGGAGCAACACTCGCGCCCCTCCTCGCAGTTTCCGACATCTGCGAGATCCCCGTGCATACCAGGCAGGCGTCAACCAACACCTGCAGTGGAGTAACCCACAACATCGACCCAGCACTCACGGAAGAGGAACTACGTGACAACATCGCATCGCAGCTCATTGTACTGCAATGTACGCCATCCGGACACAATGTCGTCATCATGTTCTCTGGATGGAAACCTCCACAGGACATCGAGCTTTACAAACAACGACTTCAGTCCGTGCTCACTAACCTTGTCCTGTGCACAGGGTTCGTAGTGGTCCTTGAAACCCTTGAAAACCCTGGAATTTGATGATAGCATTTTCAAGGCCTTGAAAACCCTTGAATTTTTTCAGGTCCTTAAATTTCCTTGAATCTCGTCAATAGGCTTCGGTTCCACTAGTTTTAGCGGATTCCGCTTGAACGCCTGGAAACTATGTACTGGAGCCAGCAAGGCATTCAATCCAATCCACTCCTGTAGCTACTGCGCAGTACGACAGTCTGGCGTGGTTGCAGCGGTAGCGACGACCAAAGCTAAGCCTACCCTACCGGTGTAGTAGGAAACATGGTCTGTGGATAGTCCAAGTCGTCTTCTGCAGTTGCAATATACCGGGAAAATGCAACTTCCAGCACGCGTGGTTAACCGGTGCTGCTTATAGAGTGGATTTCTCCGGACACATCGAACTCGCATCGAGCTAAGTGCAAGGTATGTGCGAAAACATTCGACGTGTCGTCAATAGGGGAGTCTGCCCTCAAAAGTCACATGAAAAGCGCAAAGCATGTGGAGGACATGACAGCAACCACAGCTCATAGTACTGTGCGGAGCCACTTCACAGCTGTTTAGAAGCAACGCGTCGAGCCAACTCCTTCAAGTTCAACGTCGTCGGATGTGAGCAGCCTGTGCAAAGCTCATGAGAGTGTGGTCGACGCGGAGATACTGTGGACCCTGAAAATGGTCACGGCGCACTACTCGTACAAATTGTCCGCACATACGGGGGACCTTTTCAAGAAAATGTTCCCGGACAGTGAAATCGCTGAGGCATTTTCCTGCAGTGAAAGGAAATTTGCATACGTGGTGTGCCATGGTCTGAGACCGTTTTTTCTCTCGTGCCTGCAAAGCGAATCGGAGCAGTCGGACGGTTACACCGTTCCGTTCGACGAGTCTTTGAACGACTACCTGCAGAGAAAACAAATAGACATTCACGTGCGCTACTGGAGCACAATGCCGGAGCGGGTGACCACGAGGTTTTATACGTCGGTGTTCATGGGACATTCAACTGCCGAAGACCTTCAAGAGAAGCTTCTGGGTGCCCTGGAAGATTTGCCGCTGGCAAGAGCTGTTCAGCTGTCAATGGATGGTCCCAATGTAAACCTGAAGTGTTTCAGAGGAATGCAGGAATACCTGCAGCAGAACCATTAAGTTCAGTGTTTGGACCTGGGCACTTGCCGACTTCATACCATAAATAACGCGTACAGGGTGGGCGTTGTTGCCAGCAAGTGGGGCCTAGGGAATCCTTTCAAGCCTCAGTGCCATTTTTCATGATGCCCCAGCGCGAAGAGAAGACTTCTCTACTGTGACAGGCCAAGTAACATTTCCTCTCAACTTCGCTTCTCATCGCTGGGTAGAAAATGTTCCCGTCATTGAACGTGCCATAACCCTCTGGGGTGACGTGCAAAAGTATGTCGCATGTGCAAAAAAGAAAGAGGTGAACTTGCCAAAGTGTGCATCGTTCATCCAGCTCAGCGACTTTTGCCAGGACCCACTGCTGCTGGCCAAACTGAAGTTTGCTCTGGGCATCGCGATGATTCTAAAACCGTTCCTCAGGGAATATCAGCTGGACAAACCACTGGTGTTCTTTTTGAAAAGAGATCTCGAGTGCCTCGTGAGGAAGCTTCTTGCGAGATTCGTGAAGTGCTCGGTGCTGTCCGCTTCCACAGGAGTTCTTGGCACGCTGAAGATGGACGTCGCAGACCCAAATAACCATGTATCATCAGAGAAAGTTGATATTGGGCACGCTGCTGAACAAGTACTCAAAGCCGCGAAGGTGAGCGCCAAAGATGTATTTGCCTTTAGGATGGAATGCAAACAGTTCCTTGTAAGCACAACCAAGAAGATTCTGGAGAAAAGCCCACTGACATACCATCTGGTTAGGAACCTGTCATCTCTTGATCCCCGTCAAATGGCCTCAAAGCCAGATGACTGCCTTGCAGGCTTCAGAAAGGTCCTAGACGCACTTATTGCAGTTGGTCGATTGGGTGAGCATGAGCGCGATTCTGTCCTTGGGGAATACACAGAACTTCTGCAAGAAAAAAACACAACCTGCGGCAGTTTGACAAACACACTCTTGGCCTGGACGAGTTCTACCTTGAGTTGTTGAAGGGTGACTTATCCTACATGCACTTGTGGAAGGTTATCTGGCTTCTTCTCATCTTGAGCCACGGGCAGGCAACTGTTAAAAGAGGCTTCAGCGTCAACCGCCAGGTCTCTGTCGAAAACCTTAAGGACATTTCGTATGTGTCACAGCGAATAGTTTGTGATGCTGTAAGCAAGGCTGGTGGCATCCTGAACGTTGCCATAATGAAGGAGTTGCGGAAGTCTGTCCCAGCCGCACACAACCGTTATCGGGCCTACTTGGAGGATACGAAAAAACAAGTGATGGAGCAGACAAAGGCATCAAAGAGAAGCCACATTGAAGAAGAGATAGAGAGCATCAAGTCAAAGAAGAGGAGGCTGAAAGCAACAATCGCTGACTTAACAGCCTGTGCCGACAAGTACGCTCTGCGGGCGGAAGCCACAAGCAACATCACTTTGAGTGTGATGTCCAACAGTTTAAGAAAAACTGCAAACGAGAAGTCCCTGGAACTTGCAGACATGGATGAGAGCCTGAAAAGGAAGCTTCTGGAACTTAAAACCTGAAGGGAAGCTTCGGGTACTTATTATCTCGAGTCCACTGTTTGAAAATAGGCCCCTTTTGTGTGTATGTGTGCAATACGTCCTAGATACTGAGGCGAATCAGCAAAAGGGATGTTGACATCAGCAGGAAACAGTGGTATGAAACCTAGTCCCCTTTTGTGCGTGTGTGCAATGCGTCTAAATTGTGAGGTGAATAAGCCGAAAACAGTACAATGAAACCTACTCCCCTTTTGTGTGTATGTGTGTGCAGTACGATTGTGAGGTGAATCAGCAAAATGGATGTTGAAATCAGAAGAAAACAGTGCAATTAAACCAGCATATATGAAAATTGTGCTTGCATTTTCTTCTTTACAGTAAAATATGTGCTTCCATGCTGTAAAAAATTGTTTTTCTACGGTCTTAGAAAAATGTTATTTCTCAAGTCCTTGAAAATCCTTAGTTGGGGCCTTGAAAGTCCTTAAAAACCCTTGAATTTTTTTCTTCGTGGTCGCTATGCACCCTGTGTGTAGTGCGAACGGTGCGGTCGCTACGGCCACACGGACATCACCTACACCGCACATAAACGTTGTGTGCGCTGTGGCGGGCCACATCCGCATGCCGATTGCACCGCAAAGCGCCCGCGTTGCATATTCTGTGGCGCCAACCATCTGGCCACCGAACCCCACTGTCCTCGCTGGCAACAAGAGCGTCACCTACTAGAGGTCCGCGCGCAATCGGCCCGCCCCATGACGCGCCCCGAGGCCTTTGAATTTGTTCGCAAGAACAACCCCACGGCACAGAATTCTGCCACTCAAGAGGGGTTTTCATATGCGGCGGCCGCTGGTGACTCTACTGCTCATGCATCAACGAACACCACCACCGCTCCAGAGAACGCCTCGGCGATCTCGGTGCTCCCTGCCGCAGTTCGTGCCGCGTTGGACTTCCTCCCTCGCGACTGTCCGGTTCGCCCGTTCTGCATAGCAGCGCTGGCTACGCAACAAGCTTTGACACAGCATGGCGAGTAAAAACTGTGCACGGCGGCCGCACATCCTTCAGTGAAACTGTCGTTCTTTGCGCTGCCGTCACAGTGAGCTCGCTGAGTACTTGCGGCTCAACCAGTACGACACCGTCGCACTACAGGAGGCTAGTGTACACGGAAGCGAGTGTAGACTTACTGATTACACGAGCTACCATTATAGAGCGAGGTGTCAAGTGCGCGATTGCGACTTAGGTGTGTGCTGCGACCTCAAACATCCTCCTGCGCGCTATTACGCCTCCATCTACGTGCGCAATGGAATCACATATTGAACTGTTGATGTTTCTGACACCTTGTGCAGTGAGGTTGAATGTGCGGCGGTTAAAGTGGGTCTCCAGAAGTGCGACACAGCAGTGGCGTGTGTTTATGTTCATCCTGTCCACATGTGGGACACAGCATTCGTGACCCGTTTAGAAGGTGACTGTGTAATTTGTGGAGACTTCAACACATGCCATACGGTTTGTGGGAGTGACCACATAGACTGCAGAGACAGAGACCTGTTGGATACCATTGCTGGGACAGGCTTGCTTATTATAAATACCGCCTGTCCGACTTTCGTCCGTCGCGGCGTAAAGAGCAGTGCCATAGACCTCTCACTTGTGAGTGACCATTGCTGGTACAAATGTAAGAGGGGGCAGACACGTGGGGCTCGGATCATTACCTCCTCCACCTAGAGCCACTTGAACGGCACCAAGCGGGCACGCGCACATATACTGTTACTGAGTGGCTACGCTTTCGGCAACTCTCGGCTGCCTCCCCACCTTCCGGTGGTGTCGCCTACTTCTTGCACGTCGCCCGCTGTGTCGAAGCGGCCTCGCACAAGTGCACAGTGCCAGTGGGAACACCAGTTCCGGTCATAAAACTTCTCAATCTACGCGTGGCTCGCTGGAGGCTCCAGCGATGTGAGACTAAAAGCGACCACAAGGAGCTGTGGACACTTTATAATCGCCTTGACGCCGCGTGTCGCCGACACGCACGGCAAAGACGCGACCGCTCCTAGGGCAGTCTATGCGTCGCGCTTGATGACCCGCGACGCTTCGCGCGTGCGTGGAGGATATTCACTGCCGCCCTCCACCCTGTTGAGTTACGTTTCCCAGCCCTCGCAATTGCTGTTGCCCATTGTCTCACTTACCAGCCATTGGCCGAGCTACTGGCCAACACCCTCCGCCTCAGTGCTCCCGAAAGTTTTCCCGTGGTTTTCCCAACTCCCGCTGCACCATCGCCTAGAGTGGTACAAACCTCGCCGCTTTATCCTCACCACCGGCATGCGCAATCAAGTATACGTGCTTTGTGCACTGAAGATTTCACTCTCGGGAAGTTGCGCCTGGCCTTGGCATCGCGCGAACGGCACTCAGCGCCCGGCGCAGACCGCGTGACATACCAGATGCTTCGCAATATCGATCAGTCCCAGCTCCCAGTGCTCTTGGCCACCTACGACGACGTGCAGTGCACGGGGATAGTGCCGCAAGAGTGGCGCAAAGCCATCGTCGTCCCCGTGCTCAAGAAGGGCAAACCCGCCTCGGAGCCAGCGTCCTATCGCCGTTTCCCTTACCTCCGCAGTGGACAAGCTCTTTGAGGCCATGGCACTGAGGAGACTTGAATCGATTGCCGAGGCAATGGATGTTTTCTCGCCTTCCACCGTTCACGTGCCACTGCCAATGCCCTTGCCGTCATCGCAACGCTAGAGGAGGCACAGCGCCTTGGTGTCTAGCAGCATGAGGCGACCTCATGCTGCTAGACATCAAGGCGGCATTCGACTTCCTTCCACACCCCACCATCCTGAACACGGTGCGCGATCTCGGAATGACCGGTCTCCTCTTCACGTACATCGCTGCCTTCCTCTGCAGCAGAACCATGCGTGTGCGCGTCCGTAGAGTTCTTAGTGCGCCGCGTCCCGTGAGTGTCGGTGTTCTGCAGGGTAGTGTACTCCGCTCCTTCTTGTTCAATTTTGCCCTGGCTGACATCGACGATTACATTCCCCGTGCTCTTCCCTGTGATGTGCGCGTGGCGGTCTACGCGGTCGACATTGCGGTGTTCACGACGGGACCTGTGCCCAGCGTCCGGTGTATTCGCACCAGTGTCCAAACCGTCCTGGATTCTATTGACGCGTTAATTCGGGCAGGGGAATGAGGCTTTCACCTGCGAAGACTGAAGCGATGCTGCTGCACCCCAGCTATGGCGCCCAGCGTTACACACCGAAGTTCAATCTCCAAACAATCTCCATCCCTTGGAAGAGGCGAGTGACCTACCTCGGAGTGCAGCTGGACCAACGCCTCATCTGATCACCAGCGACCAGCGACCAGCTCCGAAACGCGCGAAGGGTCACCTCTGCCGCTCGAGCGCTCCTTGCTCGCGGCAATGGATGCACATCGTCCCTAGCCCTCCGCATCTACAATGGCTGTGGCGCGCATTTGGTATGGCCTTCCTCTCGCGGCGCTTACGCGTTCCAACTGGGAGACACTGGATGCAGCGCATCGTAATGCGATTCGCCAGTTTTTCAGCTTGCCCAGATCATCTCAAATCGGCCCAACACTCGCTGAGGCGGGAGACATGCCACTGTCACTCCGGGCCGATCTTCGAGCACTAGATCACAGAGCGTATGAAACGCTCGCGCCACGGACAGCAGCTGGTATTCTGGCTCTCCTCACTTCTGCACTCACGGATGGGGCAATGCCCTGCGGTATTCTACGTTCTCGTCCCGAGCTCACCGGATGTGAATGACTATAGTGCCCCGCCCTGCCAGCATCGCCCTGTGAAGATTTGGACACGGTTAACGGGAGTGGCAAGCAAGCGGACGACGCCAGAGTGTGCGCTTCGGCCCGAAACTGTCGCCACATTCGACAAACCTCTCGCGGGGCGACTCCTCGTCTTTACTGAAGGTTCAGTGTTGAGCGACGGTTGTGCGGCGGCTGCGTGTGTGGTGCCTTCGCTGGAGCTTCACAATCAGTGCCGTCTCTCCTGCGAGGCATCGTCGACGATAGCCAAACTCGCCGCGCTTGACCTCGCCGCCGATGCCCTCCTTCAACTGAGAGTTCCGTCGGCTACAGTGTACTAGAAAGGGCAGTGAAGCAGGCGGAGAGAGCGACCCATAGGACCGGTTGACGCCACCGCTGGCGAACGAAGCGGCGGCGCTGTAGTCGTCCAATCTTGAAGGCGGCTGCTTCCTGTTGTCGGCGTTGCCGGTTCCTTGGCTGGAACACGCTTGTTTGGAAGTGATTCTCCCGCTTTTCTCTCATGCTATGACGTTCGAATGGCTTCTAAAAAACAATGCTTGAACCATTGTTTCGCTCCTGGATGCAGCACAGGGTACTCTCGAATGAAATAAACGGCAAAGCTTTCGTTGTTTAAAGCGCCCGCAGACCCAGAGCAAAGAAGCGTTTGGGGAACGTTATTTGCACAGAGGTGACAAGAGACTAACACCGGACTCTGCAGTGTGTGAGCTACATTTTGAGCAGCGTTTCATCGTTAGGGACTATGTGCACATCATCAACGGCACGGAGGTACGGATTCCTCGCGGAACGCCAACGCTAACACCCGACGCTGTTCCCACCATCCTCCCTAACGTTGCCCCGCACTTGAGCAAGCGCTTGCCTCCAGAGAGAAACGTAAGGAAGAGATCTGAAGAGGATGCTGTGCCACGAAAAAGGCGACGGCTGTCAACTACGGATGAGCCAGCTGTGCGGAACAGGTCTCCTTCAAGCGTATCTGATGTCCTCAACGAGCCCACGGCAAACGACGACGCCCTTGCAACGATTGCAGCTTTGAGGGATGTGAAACTCCCCAACAGGTACTGGACATTTCACGAACTTCGGGAGGTTGACGGTGCGTGCTTCACGTCTTGTTCACTGAATGCTTCCACGGGTGAAGTGAAAGTAGAAAAGGCCGTGTTTTTTACTGTGAACGCCGACGGTGGTATCCACTCGAGAACTTTTGTTCAAGGAAAATCCGTAGCAGAGGCTGCTGTTTTTACGATGCTGGACGCAGAAGCGGTATTGGACCAAGCATCTCTACTGCATTTGTGCAAGGGTGCGGGAACACAAGGTGATTCTTTGACAGCCAACTTTACTGTGAATTTGCAACGCCAGCTTGAGTTGAAGTCGGGAGCAGTTTTTAGTGTCAAGTGCCTTGGAAGAACCAAGAAAGATGGAACGCCCTGCTTCAGCTGTAAGTACTTGAGAAAGGCCCTCATCACAAGGCAGTCACGGACCAGGAAACGACACAAGACATCAAGGGCCTGCAGTGATACTGTGAAAAAGCTGAAGGTGTGCGCCCGCAGGAACAAGAGGCTCATGGTGAGGCTGGGGAACCTAGCAAAAGATGTTCGTAGGTTGAAGAATGAATCTGCTGCGACTGCTGAAGAAGTATTAGCAGCAAAGATAAGCTTGCTGTCACCAAAACAACAACTTGCCGTGAGACAGTGCTTCGAATCAGCAAAAAGGAAGTGCCCTTGCGGGATGCAGTATGATAAAGAATGGACGCTGGAGTATATTCTGCTCAAGATAAGAAGCCGGAAGTTGTACCAATATATGAGAAAGCAAAACATTCTTGCTCTTCCAAGTGAGACAACCATCGGAAAATACACGGCTCAATACAGAACTGGCTATGGTTTTAATAAAAAGATGTTGAGCGTGCTCAAAAAAAAAGTGGCTGAATTTGACAGCTTTCATCTACATGGAGGTATTGTCGTAGATGAGATGAAGTTGTCAGAAAACCTGTCAGTAAGTGCAGATGGCAAAGTTGAAGGCTTTGTGGATTTGGCGCAGTACACTCCTAAAGAACAGCACTCACTCCTATGCAATCACGGGCTCGTCGTAATGTTCGTGCCACTTGTGGATAGCTGGACACAGGTGCTTGAAACATTTGCAAGTCAGGAAAATGTCAAAGGCGACCTTTTAGCTAAGATTGTGCTCGAGGCGACACTGCTGGCGGAGAAAGCAAGTTTGTTTGTAGACTTCCTGACCTGTGATGCGGCATCATGCAACAGGGCGATGTGGAGAAAATTCAATATACATGCTTTTTCAAAGGAAGTTGTCTGCAAGGCTGTGCATCCTGTTGACAGCAACCGCTTTATTCACTTTTTCTCTGATTTCCCGCACCTTGTAAAGAATGTGCGCAACCGACTTTTGAACACCACATTTAACACACCTGAGGGACAAGTTTCTCTGCAGTTTGATAAAGCGTTCAAACTTGACAGTGATTCTGTCACCCTGAAAGCGATGCAAAGTATTACTGCTGTTCACTTAATGCCCAATTATTTCAACAAAATGAGTGCAAGTTATGGTTTTCAGATATTTGGAGACTATCCACTTCGGGCCTTTTTCATTTATCGTACACAGCTGCAGAGATGCTTTGGGAACATAGATGCCACGGAAAGTTTTTTAAAAGGATGAAAGCTCCGATTGCTGTTATGACTGGCAGATATACTGCAGAAGCTGTCCAGCCAAACTCTCCTAGTGTAGGAGTCATAAAGGAAATGCTTGAGTTCCTAAACAAGTGGGAGGACCACACAGACAAAAAGCAGTTCCTCAGCCAATCCACAGTAGAAGGGCTAAGAGTAACCCTTACCAGCACTCTTGAGCTCCTCGACTACCTACACAAGAAAGTGGGATACACGTACCTGATGACATCTCGACTCAGCCAAGACAAAATTGAGAACTTTTTTAGAATTGTAAGCATGTCTTCAGGCTGCAATACACACCCGAACCCGCAGCAGTTTCTCCTCACAGTGAACTGCCTGTCGTTTTATAACCTTGCCCGTAGCGTAACAGGTGGAAATTCAACTGCAGATACAATCAGCTCCCTGCTCAGCATTGAAGAGAATGAATTGACAGGCAAGAAGAAACTGACACAGTGAATTTGTACTTGAACAAGCAAGCTCCTGCCAACGAGTCAACGTCAGGAAATTCTGCAGAACATCCATACAATGCCAGAAGAAGCGACTCGAGGCTGATATGTCACATTGCCGGCTACGTTGCCAAGAGGTGCGCCTTACCAAGCAGTTGCCCTGCTTCTACTGACTGCCTTCTGCTTTCAGCACAAGATGGGCGTCGCATGCCTGCAGCAGAATTCATCAAGCAAATCGACCTGGGTGGCCTGCATTACCCCTCACTTGAACTGCTGAAGTTCATCTCACGTCTTGAATATGTGTTTACAAACTGCTTCAGTGGACGCAAACTTCATAGCGAGAGTGTTATGGATGTGTTGCACATGATTCATCATGCTTCCCCATTGCAGGTTGGCTGCGAAATTCACGCCAAGAGCCTAACAGCACGCATTGTTGGGTTTTACGTTACTATGCGACTGCACTTTTTTGTGAAAGGCGAGAATAAGTCAAATCTGCTGAGGAAACGTAATTCAGCCAAGCACCTCAAACTAAGCAGGCTAAACTAGGTGCATGGCAACATGCATTATGCTTTTGCCTGCCTCGCCTGCTGTTATTTATTTTCTGAGATTTACCTTGCCAGCTATGAGGATTTGCTGAATCAAAGCAAGCAGCTTCCCTTTTGTATAGTAGTTCAGTTGTTTTTCTACTCATTACAGGGTAATGTTCTCATTGCATTAGTGTGAAAAACAATTTCATATATCAATGCCCTGCGCCCTACTGCCTCATGTGTGTGTTCTCGAATTCTGTGATGTATTGTCTCTATTAAATTACAGATTACAGAGACCATGACCTTGTGTCCATTTTGTTAAATGCTGTAGCTTCTTTAACTGCTCGCCGCAGCGTGCATGGTCACTATAAATAAAATAGGCTGCTCTGCCAGTTTAAGGAAGTTCCCACTTGGCTTTCTGCATCAGTGATGTCCTAGTCCTCCTTTTCAGCTTGCTTGACTTGCGTTCGGGGCACAATTTCTATTGGTAAATTTCAGTGTCCTTTTCAAAATAAATTGTTGCTGTGGGCGTATATGGCTGTTCAAATTCGTGCACGAATGTTTTATTATAGTTGTTTCAGCAACTAGTACAGCTGATTCTGCGTGACGTTCATTTTCGCGATCATTTAAAAAAATTTTTTTCAGGCCTTGTATACTATGCAGTTGACAGGGGTTGCAAGAGAATGAGCGCGTTTCTTAGTTGTGGCGACTAGCTACGTTTATGCTCCTCTCACACGGCATCCCTATTACGATTACCCAAGATGCGAATCTACTCGCTCTCTATCAGAGATTCCTCTGCGCTTTCAAATTCTGTGGGCTAAACAAACTCGATCCTGATTGTTAAAACGGTTCAAAAATGTTATAATGGGGCTCAACTGCGATAGAAAGTGTCCGTGTTTTCGAGAGCGTGGCTCTATTCAAGCCGCCAGTACTTTCCCAAAATGCATCTACATCTGTGGGAAAACCAATCTGTCTTGTAGTTTCTGGTCCTTAGCAGATAATACAGACTAAATAAGCGAAGTGCTTACGCGCAAACATCTGAAGCACAGCTACAGCGCGTGTCAAGCACACGCGAGCGTCGCAGTGGATGCTACATTTCGCGTGCTCCTCTTCAAGATTGGTCGATCGCAGCACCGCCGTTGCTGGCGCCGCCGCCGGAGTCACGCGGAAGCTGCCGCCTGCTTCACTGCCCTTCTAGTACACTGTACGTCGGCTGCCGTTCTCTTGGAATCACGTGCTGCTCTCCAATGTGCTGTTCTCCACGTGCTGCTGTCCAGCAGACCTCCGGTTGCGCCGCGCATCGCGTGAAAGCTCGAAGCAGTGCAGGACCTCGGGTGTGATCTTGTGCTGCAATGGATACCAGCGCACATTGGAATATCCGGCAACGAAGCGGTCGACAAGCTCACTAAGAATGCGCACTCTCCAGGAACCCCTGTGACTACAGCAGTGAACACATTCGACGTAGTGCGGCTTCGCACACGGTGCTCCGTCACCGCTCGCCACCCGAACCCATGAGCTACGGCAGGGCAGCCACCACGCCTACTCCCGAAAACTGGATTTTCGAGAGGAGCATGCCCTCCTTCTCCGTCTGCGCATCGGCTGCTACCACGCGGCGGAACGGGTTTACAGTCGGTTCACAGCCGGAACGGGGAGACCCAAACTGCCGTCATTGCCCGCAACCCGAAACACTCCATCACATTATCTTCGAGTATGAGGAGTATTCGGACGTGCGCAGATCACTCTTCGATACTTACAGCAAACTGGGACTCTCCACCACCACTGTTCATGTGATTCTCTTTCCCCGTGCACACGCATGCCTGGTGATGCGCGCAAGCTGCCCTCATCACCTTCCTCAAGACTTCTGGGCTATTTGAGCGCTTGTGACCTGAAGGAACATTAGTGCCTCCCCATCAAGGTCTACTGTACTCCTATAAGCGAGTGCTACAGACCACAATTTTTTCCGTACAGAGATTACGCGCTTGGGCGAGGGCTTAACGCACTTTCTACGACGCGCCAATCCAACCCGTTGGCCTCCTTTCAGTGACGATACCTCTCCGGCCCTTGAGAGCTTTTCTAGTCAGCTGCACGTGGCGTGTGGGGGCTTGTGAGTCCATTTCGGGAAGCAGATCGAATGACCCTCACATCTCTTTTTTCTCTTCTCCAATCTTACCCTCCCTATATCTTTTATTCCCCATACCTCATTCCTGTGCTGACCTGTTGAGGTGTCCTTGCAAGGAGAGACAGTTACGGGTCGGCACTTTTCTCTTCTTTTCTTCTGTTATAACCACTTATATATATAGGTATATATGGATATATGCAGAAGCGTACGCATTTGGGCTGGTTGGTTCATGTTCACAGAAGTTAAAAAACAGCGCTAAAAAGACGGGACAAGAAAGGACAACAGGACAGCGCCCTGTCCTGTTGTCCTTTCTTGTCCCGTCTTTTTAGCGCTGTTTTTTAACTTCTATGGATATATATTTTTTTTTCTGAGCTGCCGGGGCACCAATCTCCGAGAGATGGCACCGTGAGCATACCTTTGCTCCGGCTAGGGTGGCTACAATGGTGAGACGTGATGAGCGCGGCGCTTATTGCTTAACGGAAAAGGCGCGCCGATGCCGCTTGGGGCGCTTCGTCGATTGCATTGCTTTTTTTTTTCTTTCAGAGGTGGTGGCTGCTTGGCAAGTACTTTGTCAATCGGTGATCGCGCTGGGTTACTGTGAAATGCCTGAAGGTGTCAACAACAACAAAAAAGAAGATCCAGCGTCGCTGCATTATGCTTGTCTGCCAAACTTAATGCTTCATTTCAGCCTCTTGAAGAGTCCCAAGGGTGGCAACGTGGATCACTTAGGGGAAGAGTCGCTCTGTCTGTCGAAAAATGCTGCATGAGATGGAATAAAATGAGGAAGACTACGAAAGACTTCCATCTGATGCACTAGCAGTGTGTGTCGCCCATGAATCGTACATCGCTGAGCAGATGGTCACCCTGTATATTATGTGGCAAGCTACACTGTGAGAAATCTGGTACTTCGTAATAATCGTGATGAGTGCAAGAACGGCCGCCTTGTTTCGTAGTGTCTTCATGGTTTAAGGTGGTTAATAAGTAAGGTAAAGGACAAAGTGTGAATGTCTTCGTGGTTTAAGGTGGTTAATAGGTAAGGTAAAGGACAAAGTGTCAATGTCTTCGTGGTTCAAGGTGGTTAATAGGTAAGGTAGTCTGTAGGACAATGTTCATCCTAAATGCTTCTAGGATTAGGTAAAATTCGCATTTATTTTCCGTGCCTAGTGAGACAAACACTTGGGTTTAAGTTTATCTTAGCAAGATAGATTATGGTACAACAACCATGTTTAACCAATGCTTTATGACATGTCAATTATAAATACGAGGTTTATTAAAATGATATACCGGCTCCCACAGTGTGGGCACATTGATTCAAACTTCTGATTTTGGAGTATAATCGATAAAGAACCCGAGGTGGTCGAAATTTCCGGAGCCTTCCACTACAACGTCTCCCACTATCATACAGTTGTTTCGGGACATTAAACTAAACATATCAAGGCCTTTTCAACAATGGTTTTCAGAGATGAGACTATATAGGGCTGCCCTACACTTGCTTGATCAAAATGATTTTACCGAAAACAGGTCACCATCTCACAGCGTGGGACCAATTTTTGTGGAGAGAAATGCGTGCTGTCTCGTTTGCCTCCTCCACAAGGTTACCCGCGCCGGTGCAGAGACCGGTTTCGGCGGCCACTTTTCACGCCTCCCCATTCATCAAGCCACCCTACCCCGGTTGTACTGGAAAACGCGTGCCGCCGCTCTCTGCATGCGCACTTTGCTGCGGCTTGGTACGGGCTGGTAAGAGAGCGGGCGGGCCCATGTTTACACGTGCTGGCTTAATCACGGTGTTTAAACGTGTGAATGAAAGCTTCGTCACGTGAACTGGCCTACACACCTGCCATACACTTCGCGCGCCTTGCATCAAGCGACATTTCGTCGTGAGTTTCTGCACCGGACCTTAAATGTATGTTCGCGAACTTCTGAAGGGACTGCCGTGGGATCACGTGCTTCACATGTCAGAATTTTGCTAACGTGGCTATGGTGTACTGCTGCGTGCCGTTTTGTAAGTCGCTGCCTGGAAAGATTCGAGGTGTGTCATCCCACCAGTTTTCAGTTGTCGAGGAAGTTTGCGCGAAATGGCCAAAACACATTTCCCGGGAAAATATTCTTATTAATGACAAGTCGACCTCGACAGTAGTTTGCAGCAAGCATTTCTTACTGAGGGACTATGTCAGCGAGTGCGAAAGGAAGAGGCTTGTTCCCGGAGCTGTGCCGACTGTATTTGAGGGATATCCATCTTACTTTGCACCTAATGCGCCTAATGCGAAGAAACCATGCAGGGATCCGAAGGCTTGAGACCCTATTCCTCCTAGGAAGCCAGAAAAATGGAAGGCCAAGCCAGAAGAGTATGCCGTTTTGGAGACGCCGGAAGGTGAAGCCAAGCAGAATTCAAGTACATGCACGCAAACGACACACAACGATGCGCAGCGGGCAAGTCGATACCTTTCACTAGTAGCAAGGCTTCGATCACACGTGGCGCACCATCGTTCCAAGTTCTCGAAAGCCCAGCAGCAGCTAGACGCAGAGATGAAGGTGATAGCTTCCATTGTGACGAAAAACACTATGCATCAGGAAAAAAGATTGCTGCAGATGCTGAAAAAGGGGGAAAAAAGGCTGTTTTCCTGCTCCACCAAATAGAGGGCTACAAGAAGGAATTAAAATCTTACCCCGAAGAAGTTATCAGAGAATGCGTGATATGGCGGTTTCTTTCACGGAAAGGCTATGATAATGCACGAGCTGAGCTGTCGACACTGCCACATAAGTGCACACTGCAGCGGTACGTCGGTCCCAGCACAACATCTTCAGGAATGAGTAGTGCAATGAAAGAAAGGCTGATCCACGAGGCGTCTCTTCTCAGCCAAAAGCAACACAAGACTTCATTATTAATCGACAAAGCTGCGATAAAACCGAAGGGCATCTACAATCGGAAGTTTGATGTAGTCTTTGGCATCAAAGACAAGCCATAAAACGGTGCGCCACGCAACACAAATGAAACACTTGCTAACCGAGTCCTGTGTTTCGTGCTCCATGGGGTGACCAACTCGTAAAAGATACCATGTTTGTACTATTTCAAGAAGCAGCTCAGCCGAAGAGATTTGTTTGCGTGGACGAAGGACGTCACTTCTGCCGTTGAGGAATGCGGCTTTGTAGTCATTCACATTGTCACTGATAGCTACAGCAAACACTACCACTGCAAACACTACCATGTTCAAGCTCATGGGGAATGGCTCCTTGTAAACAGCAGTAAAGCACCCTCTGAACGACGAACGGGTCATTTTTCTCAGCTTTGATCCCTGCCACATCCTCAAAAATGCCCGCAGTCAATTTTTCGAGCGTGAATTCACAGGCAGCACAGGTGTGATCAGTGGCACACTCGTGCAGAAACTAAACGAGCACCAAAAAGGAATGACACTAAAATTGGCCAGAAACCTAACAAGAAAACATGTATACCCGTCCAACCTTGAAAAAATGAACGTGCTGTGAGCTGTGCAGGTGTTTCCGACTGAAGTCATTGCGGCGCTGGAAGATCTGCAAAAGAACCAGCAAGGCAACTCAGCTCTCTTGCTTTCAAGGACGCAACATCTACAATCAACTTGATGAAAGTTATCAAAAAATGGTTCGACATCCACGACACTACACTCAAAGGAAGTGACTGCAAAATGCCCATCTCCAAGGAGGACGACGGCCAACTACTGTGGCTCCAAAATGAGTTTTGCGGCTACATCAAGAACATCCAAGACTGTTCAATCGCCGCTCAGGTTGGAAACTTTACTGATGAAACATACAATGCCCTGCTTTTCAGCAGAAGGTCCAGAAAGGAGACAGCCCAATTTCTGCTGAGGAGTAGCGTCAACTACGTTCTGACCAGGAAATTGAACAGCGATCCCGTCGAGGCACTGTTGGGAAAACTAAGGTTTATGTGTGGAGGGAACGACGCGCTGGACGCAAGAGCCGTGATAGCAGCTTTGGATCACATCGTAAAGAAAAAGGCGCTGCCGTCGAAAGAAACTAACAAGCAAGGCGAAGACGTCGAAGAAGCAGTCGCATCTGTTCCTCAAGATATAGTTCAAGAACTGGAAGTTCTGCGAGAACATTCACCGACCCCGCCAGCCTCTGTTGCTTATTTGGGCTTGGTGTACATAGGTGACTGTATTGCGAAGCTCATCGGTGAACTGGGGCGCGATGCTTGCGTCGTGCTTGTGACGACGAACAATACAAGCAGTCGTCTGTACAAGCTTCTGCATACACAACAGACAGGTGAGCTTCAATATCCAAAGCCGGAGTTTCTATCTCTGCTGGAAACAATTGTGACGTTTTTTGAAAAGGCAGTCAAACATCTCCCACGAACAAAAATCTTTGAAGCTTTGTAGCAAATCGTCGAGCCACATCTTGAAGATTCGCCTCTCCTAGACTGTCCAGAGGGTGTTGACAAGAGTCACGCCAAGAGGACAGCGCGCATGATATCTGAAAAGTTTCTCTGAATTCTGCTTAACTATACAAGGAAGTTAACAGACCAAAATTGCAAGCGATATAGTTTCGCTCATACCTTGCGTCCAAGGGCCTTGAGGCAAGTGCTTTCTTGTGTAGCCACCGCAGCAAAAACCTCTCTGGAGAGGTCGTGCTACGGAATGCCCGGGTACATGATATGAAAATTATGAATTTCTTTTAAAAACGCTAACAATGATTTATGACTAAAACCGGTTCCCTACCAAAGAACATTGCAGGGTGTAAAGGTATATGTTGTCAGTAGGGTAATGAAAAATGCTGTTTTCTTAGAGTTTCTAAGTGTTTGCACTGAATTAACACGTGAAGAACTCTCAATGCCTCACCACAATTTATCGCACAATGGTGGATCGCCACCGGACAAAAGATGTGTGTGTGTCGTGTATGTGTGTCCTATCCTGAGTCTTGTTAGTGTTACCTCTGTTAGACGTGATTTTGATACTGGTGGCCAATGGCCAAGGTGTGGCTTGATAACGTGTAGCTTGTTGATGATAATATATGGTGTCTTTTGGCGCAAGGGCCATTTGATGGCCAAAGAGCGCCAGTTCACGGGATAAGGAATGTCGACAATGATTGTAATTAGCGGCTCTATAAGGGCCATAAAATTCCTCGCGGTAAGGCGGGTAAAAACATACAAGTAATAAAATCATGACCATGCCGTGAAAGGTGTGTGTGGTGCGAATAGATGACAAAAGTTGGTGATAATAAAAACGATGGTGGACATGTATGGCATTAGCACAAGTGCCTCACTCGTTCGTACCCTTGCGTCCAAGGGCCGTGAGGCAAGTGCTTTGTTGTGTAGCCACCGCAGCGAAAACCTCCCTAAAGAGGTCGTGCTACGGAATGCCCGGGTATATGATATGAAAATTACGAATTTCTTTTAAAAACGCTAATAATGATTTATAACAAAAAAGCGGTTCCCTACCAACGAGCATTGCCGGGTGTAGAGGTATATGTTGTCGGTAGGGTAACGGAAAATGCTGTTTTCTTAGAGCTTCTAAGTGTTTGCACTGAATTAACATGTGAAGGACTTTAAACGCTTCACCACATCTGTCACACAATGGTGGATCGCCACCCGACAAAAGATATGTGTGTGTCGTGTATGTGTGTCCTATCCTGAGTCTCGTTAGTATTACCTCTGTATGACGCGATTTTGATACTGGCAGCCAATGACCAAGGTGTGGCTTAATAATGTGTAGTTTGTTTTGTGTGTGTGTATCCCACTTGCTCTAACAGTATACCCTGAGGTTTCGTTTGAGAGACGGCTTAAGATCAAGGGCCGGGATCGATATGGGTGTAGGGGCAGTGCTTTTGTGGACGGATGCAGCGAGCTGATCCGCCCTCACGTTGCCTTGAATCTCTCGGTGCCCTGGCACCCAGCACACTACAACATGTTGGTTGAGTGTGTAGAGCGTGCATAAAGTGGAGTAAAGTGAAACGAGGACCGGGTTTTTTTTGTTTTTTTAAGACTGTGCAGAGCCGTTAACACACTGAGGGAGTCTGTATAAATTACTTCTCTTTGTATTTGTAATTGTTTGATGTGTTTAGCTGCCACAAGTACCGCGTAAGCTTCCGCTGTGAAGTTACCTGTGCCTGGATGTAGTGGGCCAGCATCCGAAAAGGATGGGCCGACAGCGGCGTAGGACACAAAGGAGTTGGAGGCATCTGTAAAGAACTCAGGACATGTGTATTTGTGTTGAGTTCCAGAAAGTATGTTCGGATATGGGCAATGGGTGCATGTTTTGTAACTTCTAGAAAGGACACATCGCAGTCTATAGTATGCCATTGCCACGGTGGCAGATATGCTATAGGAGCCATTAAACTGTGTTCAAGTGAGACTCCAGTTTCCTCAGCTAGACTTTTCAGGCGAAATGAGAAGGGCTGCCTCATCGAAGGCCTGTTTTGAAACAAAATTGAGCTCGACAAATCATTAATAGTAGAGTATGAGGGGCGCTTCTTATCTGCTTTCACCTTAAGGAAATAAACAAAGGACATGTAAGTTCTCTGCAGATGAAGCGACCACTCATATGACTCAACATAAAGGCTTTCTACGGGGCTGGTGCGAAAAGCACCCGTATAAAGGCGGATGCCCAAATGGTGCACGGGGTCCAGCATCTTCAAAGCACTTTGAGTTGCAGACTGATAAACAACAGCTCCATAATAGCGTGTGCGAGTGAGACTCCCATACAAATTCAAAAGACATTGCCTGTCACTACCCCACGTAGTATGTGACAACACTTTTAAAACATTCATGGCTTTTAAGCATTTTGTTTTTAAATACTTGACGTGCGGTACGAAGGTCAACTTGTTGTCCAATATTAATCCTAAGAATTTATGCTCCGCATTAACAGACAAACGTTGACCGCTCATTTCAATGTCGGGTTCTAAGTGCATGCCTCTCTTTCGAGAGAACAAGACACACGTGCTTTTTTGTGGGTTCAGTCGGAATCCGTTTTCCTCTGCCCATGTGGAGACCTTGTGTAAACTTAAATGAACCTGCCGCTCACACATTGCCAGATTGCAAGACCTAAAGCCAAGCTGGACGTCATCAACATATGTACAATAAAACACATTGCGAGGGATGGTCAAGCGCAAGGAATTCATTTTTATGAGAAAAAGTGTGCAGCTAAGTACACCACCTTGTGGCACGCCTGTTTCCTGGACAAATGTTTGGGAAAGAACCGTGCCCACACGGACACGGAATGTCCGGTTTGACAGGTAACTTTCGATTAGGTGAAACATTCTTTCACGCACGCCAAGGTGGGACAGGTCTCTTAGAATTCCAAAATGCCATGTTGTATCATAAGCCTTTTCGATATCGAGGAACACAGAGAGAAAATATTGTTTATGGACGAAGGCGTCTCTGATCTGTGCCTCGATACGAACAAGGTGGTCTGTGGTGGATCTGCTTTCTCGAAACCCGCACTGAAATGGGTCGAGCAAATTGTTTGTTTCAAGAAAATGTACAAGTCGGCAGTTTATCATTTTTTTGAAGACTTTGCACAAGCAGCTTGTAAGTGCTATAGGCCTATAACTCAAGGGTAAAGAAGGCTCCTTGCCCTCTTTCAAAATGGGAATAATAATAGCCTCTTTCCAGGAGGTAGGGATAGCGCCAGAAAACCAGATAGCATTGTACAAACAAAGTAAGGTTTTTCGTGTTTCGATTGGTAGGTTTTTTAACATTTCATACACCACACAGTCAGAACCTGGGGCAGAAGTACTGCAGGAGTTTAGAGACATTCGCAGCTCAGCTAGACTGAAGGCTTGGTTATATGCCTCGGATCTTGTGCGTTTGTGTTCGAGTTTCTGCTTTTCTATTCTTGTTCTGTATTTTTGGAAAGTGTCAGTATAGTGGGATGAGCTGGACACCTCTTCGAAGTGTGCACCGAGGAAGTTTGCCTGATCTTCCAAGGTATCACCCTGAGTGTCCACGAGTGAAAGCGTGTGTACTTGTTTTCCTGCGATCCTACCGAACATGTTCCAGACTTTAGCCTCTTGTGTGTATGAATTGATCCCTGACAAAAACTTCTGCCAGCTTTCTCTTCTGGCCTGCCGACGCGTTCTCCTGTCTTTATACTTTATTTTCTTGAAGGTGTCAAGATTTTCAGCTGTCGGTGAGTTCCGAAGCAGCCTCCAAGCTAAAGTGAGCTAGAATAGGGTAGTGGGCTCACTCGCCGGCCGGCGCCATGCATTACGGTGACACCGCCAATGTCACACAAACGTGCTTCGGCGCGCCTCCGCGGCGTGGCGCCACCGCCGCATTAAATGTAGCGAGCGTTGGCGCTGGGGCAGTTGCTGCCTGTTTGGAGTGGCGGTCGGTGTGTGCGAGTTTTGTTACTTTGAGAACTCGTCGCGCTTTGCATCCTCAATCCCTTAGGTTCTTCGGCGAACAGTGATGTGGCCTGACAAACAGTGACCCTCAAATGAGGTTAAAATGCTTCCGTAGCGGCAAAACCACTGTTTTGCGCCAGGTTGTCGTACAGGTTACGTCCACGTGAAGGGCAGCAAGAAGCCGCCTTTGTTCGGCGTTCCGAAGGATGCAGCCCCGAAGAAACAATGGGAAAGAAATTTGCATCGAGCGGACAAAGCCCTGGACGACACATCTGCCGTGTGTGTGACCTTCATTTTCAGCCGAAGTATGTGCTACGGGACTACGTGCATATAATCTACATGACTGGACTGCGTGTGACTATAACCAGTGTGCTAGAAATGTTTTCTTATTTGACAAGAAAAGTAGCGTTTAAATACATAATGACATTAAAGACCAGCCAAGACCCATTAGAAAATTTATTTGGTATTATACGTCAGTCATCCGGCAGCAACGACCACCCCACGCCAACTCAGTTTTTGCTAAACATTATTTGTCTGTCATTCTATGGTCTCGTGAAAACAGTTAGCCAGGGGAATTGTGACCAAGGCGAGCTAGCTTCATTGCGGGAGATCAATGCTGCTACTGACACACTGCCACAAGACGATTCAGTTGGCAGTGAATGAGCCTATAGTGCCAGCACCTATTGACCACAACCAGCATATTGCTAGAAGTGATTCCAGGCTGAGCTTTTATGTTGCTGGCTATATTGCGCGAAAGTGTGTCATTAAAACAAACTGCGAAGTTTACATAACACTTCTCACGATGCCAGCTCAAGAAGATTTTCAGCTCACTTGTCTAACCACCTTTCCTGACAAAGGTGGACTGTTGTATCCTTCTAGCCACCTGTATAGTTTTGTGAGCAAGCTAGAAAACATGTTTACAGAGTGTTTTGCTGTAAGTTGTATTCTGACAGCATTTTGGATGTATTGACAATCGTGAAAGAAAAGTTTTCCCAAGAAGTTGGGTGCGCACAACATGCCCCTGGCCTCTCAAAAGACGTAATCAGCTTTTATATTGTTACGCGGTTTTGTGAAAGGCATTAATTCTGGTAGAACCGAGAAGCGCAAAAAGGCAATGCATCTAAAGTTGAGCCACTGCTCCTGAAGAAGTATCCAATTAGCAACTGTGCCCAATATATATCTGATAAATAAATTTTCATGTACTTGTGCCCAGTACTTGGGGAGAGTGGCTTCCTGTTTTTCTTATCTGTGGATTTTTACAGTCTTTGCATAGGAATATTCAGTGCAGAAATAGCCAAATTACAAAGCCAAGATAATGGAGATCTGCAGAAAGAATGAGCAGCTGAAAATTTTTAAATGCTGTCAAATGTATAACATTAAGAGCTCGTGGATGTGTGCTCACTCCCCAGTATGTGCCAAGGTCAGCATCGCTAATAATTTCACACGTTCGTAAAAGGCGTTCGTGACGAAAGTAGGGCCCGAGAAATGCAAAGAATCCAGTTCACAATTGATAGCCGCGCAACGTAAGCTTTGAAAAGTTCGCCAGCGCTGCTCATCACTTGTAAGAGAATTAAAAATGCATCTCAAGTTTGCACAGCATCCCTTGCATGCATCGAGTTCTGCATGCAGTTTAATCGCGCGAGATACGCCGACAGATTTTGTGAAAAGAATGTTCTCTACAGCTTTATTCGCACGAGTACTAACGGTATTCGGTGTGTTTTATATAACATCGAATAACGAGCTAACAGTTTAGCTGCATACACCATGCTACAGTGTTCTAGATGATTACCTACGCGCACATGTAGGCCAACGGCTTACGCACCTAGCTTCACGCTAATTACCTTTATTTGTATTGCCTTCGCGACATCAGCATCAACGTTTACACTGTTGAAATTTGCGCGCATTTCCGTCCAGTTCATGGAATAACAGCGCACAAAAAGCATGATTTCAGTTGCGCACCAACGCCTCCGTTAGGCAGTGCCCTACATTGAAGTCGCTGGTGGCGCCACCACACGTGTGACATACCCAGCGTAAAGCAGGGGACCCCAGCAAGCCCACTACTCTATTCTAGCTCACTTTATCCAAGCTCTGTTTTGCTGTTTGCGCGCGTTTCGCCATTCAGAGTTCCACCATGGCACACGCCATTTTCCTGGGTGACCATTTGTTTGTGGGATGCATTTTGTTGCAGCATCAATCAAAAAAGCTGTGAAGTAGTCGACAGCAGCATCAATGCCTAAAGTACATATGGCACTCCAATCTATACGAGCGATGGTATAAAACTGCTCCCAGTCAGCTCAGTTTATGAGCCATTTGGGAACACGGGGTGGACACTCAGTTGCTGTAGTTGTGCTCAAAACTACGGGGAAGTGATCACTTTCGTACAGATTACTGACGACTTTCCATTGGAGCGAGGCACAAGAGATGGAGATACTATGCTTAGATCTATGGATGAGTAGGTGTTATTTGCGAGATTATAATAGGTTGGTTCTTTTCTATTTAGGAGACATGCGCTCGACGAGAGAAGGAACTGTTCAATCAGTCGACCTTGCGCGTCGCAACGAGTCTCCCCATAGCCTGCTATGTGCATTGAAGTCTCCAAGGAGAACATAAGGCTCCAAAACTTCATCAATTACAGAGTGCAAATCACGTTTTTGCAGCTGATAGCTAGGAGGAATGTAAATAGTGCAGATTGTGATCAGTTTATCAAAAAGAACCGCTCCAACAGCCACTGCCTCAAGGGATGTTTGGAGTTGTAAATTTGTGCATGCAATTCCTTGATTCACTATGATGGCAACACCTCCGGATTATGTCATGGCATCATCACAGTCCTTTCGAAAAATAATGTATTTAAGAAAAAATTTGTGTGTTTTGATTTAAGGAATGTTTCTTGTACACACAACACTTTTGGTGAGTGTTCGTGTAAGAGTTTTTGGATGTCGTCAAGGTTTCTGAGAAGGCCCCTGACGTTCCATTGTATAATTTGAGTGTTCATGGTGAATGTAAAATAGTGCTGTGTGTACGAAAAGCGAGTGGCTGTTTAGATGGGGAATTTGAGTTCACTTAACAGGGCGGTCACCAGGCCCTCTTATTTGCTTTTTTGTTTTCTTGGCGCGCTCCAAGGAGCCACGCTGCTCTTTCCGCACCAAGGGACATATCCATTGCCTCCTCGGAGGCACTGGATGCCCGCACAGGCGGGCTGTTAGTTCGGATTTTGGGCCTCACCTGGTGAGGCGAGGCCTTCAGACCCGAGGACTCTGAAGTCTCCGGTCTCTGTTTGGGAGTAGGCAGTGTAGCCTGCGCTACAGCCGGCTTGGGGGCAGGTGCCACAACCGCCGGCTCTGTATGCGCGGGACGAAGGAATGGTGAAGGCTGATGCGGCGGTGCCCCCTGACGCGCCGCATCAGCGTATGTAGGTCCATAAAATGGAGCGACTCTTTGCCGTGGTTCCTTAAATGATATGGTCTCCTTCACCTTTAATGTAATTATTTCTTTTTCTTTTTTCCAGAATGTGCAGGAACGTGAATATGCGGCATGGTTTCCTTCGCAGTTTAGACAGTGTGGTGGTTGTTTGCAGTTCTCCGACACGTGGCCTAGGACTCCACATTGTGCAAAAGTCTGGCGACCACGACAAGTTTTAGAACCATGGCCATACCTCTGGGCATTGGAAGCCACGACGAGGCTTTGATATATACGGCCTGATAGATGTTTTCGTGTACCCTGTTTGAATGGATTCTGGTAGCTTACCAGATGCAAACGTGAGTATTAAGTGTTTCGTCGGTATTTCCTTATTATCTTTTATGATGATAATTCTCTGTACATTATTGACATTTTGGCTCTTCCACCCTTCCAAAAGTTCAGTTTCGGTCGAGTCAAGTAAGTCTGTGTCAGATACCACTCCGCGAGTGATGTTCATAGATCTGTGTGGTGTTACGGTGATCGGTACGTCACTAAACGTTGAGAGGCTGTCTAGCTTAACAAATTGTGTTTTGTCCTGAATTTCTAGAAGATCTCCGCTAGCCATTTTGGTTACTTTGTATCCAGCCCCGAGAGTTTCAGTAAGACACCTGGCAACTATGAAAGGAGATACGGTCCTGGCTTGCTTTCCGGTTTTTTCACAGTGAATGACGTGGAAGTGGGGAAAAGTTTCTATTGGCTGGTTGAAGAAATTTATGTCGTCGGTGCGTACCCGCTTTAGGCCGGTACCATCAGAGAGTAGAGGGAATGCGCCATGCATGCCGGTCTTATTTTTGTTCACCAGCGTTGGCGGCCACCCACCACAGAGCCCAACAAGGGGACGCTGCAAGTTTGCACGTGCTGAAAGCTTGCAGGCGTCAGCCGTACAACACTGCCATAACCCAATGCGCCTAGACCAAGGTAGGCTATTTACACAGGGTTAACCCTTGCCGCCAGGAAAATTGGAAGTAAACAGAAGAGAGTAGAAGACAGGACAGATAGATAGTAAGAGATAAAGACGAAGATGCAGGCAGAGAGAGATAAAAAGGCGACTGCCGATTTCCCCTGAGTGGGTCAGCCCATGGGGTGCCGTCTACGTAAACCCGGGGCCAAAGGGGTGTGTTGCCTCTGCCGGGGGGCCTTAAAGGTTCAATCACCCAGCATTGGCTCAACCCCCAGAATCCCCTTTTCCCTGGACACGGCAAAGCCACGCACGGCTAGGCGGGGGAGGGAGTAGAAACTCCCCCGTTAGCTGGGGTCTGTGGTGTCGCTACACACCAAACGCCTACTTGCGCAGGTGCCCCTGCGGGGAACGTGTAGCTTATTTTGTGTGTGTCTATCCCACTTGCTCTACCAGTAGTCCATGAGCTTTCGTTTGAGAGACAGCTTAAGATCAAGGGGCGGGATCGATATGGGTGTAGTGGCACTGATTTCGTGGATGGATGCAGAGCTGATCCGCCATCACGTTGCCTTGAATCTCTCGGTGCCCTGGCACCCAGCACACTACAACATGTTGGTTGAGTGTGTAGAGTGTGCAAAAAATGGAGTAAAGTGAGACGAGGACAGGGTTTTTTTGTTTTATAAGACTGTGCAGAGCCGTTACCACACTGAGGGAGTCTGTATAAATTACTGCTTTTTGTATTTGTAATTGTTTGATGTGTTTAGCTGCCACAAGTATTGCATAAGCTTCCGCTGTGAAGATACTTGTGCCTGGATGTGGAGGGCCAGCATCCGAAAAGAAAGGGCCAACAGCAGCTTAGGACACAGAGGAGATGGACTTAGAGGCATCTGTAAAGAACTCAGGACGTGTGTATTTGTGTTGAAGTTCAAGGAAGTATGTTCGGATATGGGCAATAGGCGCATGTTTAGTAACTTCTAGGAAAGACACATTGCAATCTATAGTCTGCCACTGCCACGGTGGCGGGTATGCTACAGGAGCCATTAAACTGTGTTCAAGTGACAGTGTCCTCAGCTAGACCCTTCAGGCGAACTGAGAAGGGCTGCCTCATCGAAGTCCTGTTTTGAAACAGAATGGAGCTTGATAAATCAATAATAGTAGAGTATGAGGGGCGCTTCTTGTCTGCTTTCACCTTAAGAAAATAAAAAAGGACATGTAAGCTCTCTGCAGATGAAGCGACCACTCATTTGACTCAACGTAAAGGCTTTCTACCGGGCTGGTGCGAAAAGCACCCGTAGAAAGGCGGATGCCCAAATGGTGCACGGGGTCCAGCCTCTTCAAAGCACTTTGAGTCACAGAGTGATAAACAACGGCCCCATAATTTAAGCGGGTGCGAATGAGGCTGCTATACAGGTTCATGAGACATTGCCTGTCACTACCCCACGTAGTACGTGACAACACTTCTATAACATTCATGGCTTTTAAACATTTTGTTTTTAAATACTCGATGTGCGGTACGAAGGTCAACTTTTTGTTCAAGATAAAGCCTAAGAATTTATGCTCTGCATTGACAGACAGACGTTGACCGTTCAGTTCAATGTCAGGTTCTGAGCGCACGCCTCTCTTTCGGGAGAACAAGACACTAGTGCTTTTTTCTATGTTCAGCCGGAATCCATTTCCTCTACACATTTGGAGACCTTGTTTAAACCTAACTGAACCTGCCGCTCACACATTGCTAGATTGCATGACTTAAAGCCAAGCTGGACGTCATCAACATATGTGGAATAAAACATGTTGCGGGGGATGGACAGGTGCAAGAATTCATTTTGATAATAAAAAGTGTACAACTAAGTACACCATCTTGCGGTACTCCCGTTTCTTGCACAAATGTTTGGTAGAGAATACTGCCCACACGGACATGGAATTATCGATTGGACAAGTAACTCTCGATTATGGAAAGCATCCTACCGCGCACACCCAGGTGAGACAAGTCTCTTAATATGCCAAAACGCCATGTTGTGTCGTAAGCCTTCTCGAAATCGAGAAACACAGAGAGGAAGTATTGTTTGTGGACGAAAGCGTCTCCGATCTGTGCCTCGATATGCACCAGATGGTGGGTGGTGGATCTACCCTCTCGAAACCCACATTGGTATTGGTCAAGCAGATTGCGTGTTCCAAGGAAATATAAAAGTCAGCGGTTTAGCATTTTTCAAAAAGTTTACAAAGGCAGCTGGTTAGTGCAATGGGCCTATAACTTGAAACTGAGGAAGGGTCCTTGCCCTGTTTCAAAATAGGGATAACAATATCCTCTGTCCAGGAAGCAGAGATGGTGCCAGAAAGCCAGATAGCACTGTATAGAGAGAGTAAAGTTTTTCGCATTTTGAGCAGCAGGTTTTTTAACATTTCATACGTGACACGGTCATAGCCTGGGGCAGAATTACTGCAAGAGTTTAGTGATGTTTGTAGCTCAACTAAGTTGAAAGGTTGGTTGTCTGCGTCATCTGTACATTTGTATTGTAGTTTCTGCTTTTCTATCTTTGCTTTATATCTTTGGAAAGCTTCAGTTTAGTGTGACGAGCTAGACACTTGCTCGTAGTGTGCACCGAGGAAGTTCGCCTGATCTTCCAGGCTGTCACCCTGTGTGTTTACGAGTGGGAGTGAGTGTACTTGTTTCCCTTCTACCCTACGAACCATGTTCCAGACTTTAGCCTCTTGTGTATATGAATTTATCCCTAATAAAAACTTGTGCCAACTTTCTCTTCTGGCCTGCCGATGCGTTCTGGCCTACTGCCTCGAGATTTTATTTTCCTAAAGCTCTCAAGGTTTTCCGCTGTCGGCGAGTTCCGCAGCAGCCTCCATGCCCTGTTCAGTTCCTTTCGCGCATTCTGACACTCAGTGATCCACCACAAGATGTGTCGTTTGCGGGGCAGTCCAGATGTTTGTGGAATGCACTTGGCTGCTGCATCAGTAAGAAAAGCCGTGAAGTACTGCACAGCTTCATCTATGCCTAATCCGCATATGTCAGTCCAACTTAAGTGAGTAATCCTTTGAAATTGTTCCCAGTCGGCTTTGTTTACTAGCCATTTGGGAATATGTGGAGGACATTCATATATTATTGGTGTACTCAAAACTAAAGGAAAATGGTCACTTCCATATTAATTATTTATGACTTTCCACTGAAGTAATGGTACAAGTGAAGGAGATGCGATACTGAGGTCTATGGAAGAGTAAGTTTTGTTGGCAAGGTTAGAGTATGTTGCCTCTTTACTATTCAACAGGCAAGCACCTGATGAAATGAGGAATTGTTCAATGAGACGACCTCGTGCATCACAGCGAGAGTCACCCCGCAGACTATTATGTGCATTCAGGTCCCCAAGGACCAGATAAGGTTCAGGTAGTTCGTCTATTAAAAACTGGAATTGAAGTTTTTCAAGACGGTGGTGCGGAGGTATATACAAAGAGCAGACGGTGACAAGTTTGTTTAGAGTAACTGCTCGGACAGCCACAGCCTCGAGGGAAGTTTGAAGGGGTAATTGTGTGCATGCTATACCTTGACTAACTATAACCGCTACACCACCGGATGGTGGCATGGCATCATCCCTATCCTTTCGGGAGATTACATAGTTACGCAAAAAGTTTGTGTTTGTTCGTTTTAAGTGTGTCTCTTGTACACACAGCACTCTTGAATTGTATTCATGAGGAGTTCTTGTAAGTCATCGAGGTTTCGAAGAAGGCCACGGATGTTCCACTGTAATATTTCTGTCTGCATACTTAAACAAGAGAGATGCTGCTGTGTGTACAAAGAGTATCCTGTGTTGGAGTGAGCTCGTTAATTTAGCTGACAGGACGGTCGTCCTGCAAAATGCGCAAAAAGCAAAATGCACGTACCAAAGAGCGCGCGAAGGCTCTCTCGAGCAAACGGCTCAGCGGCTCCCCGCGAGCCGAAAGGCGAAGGCCAGGGTCGCAGCGCCCCCGGAGAGTTGCGGCGGCAGGCAGCAATAGCCTCCCATGCACAGGCCGTAAACAGAGCGTGCGTCGCGTACTCTATTCCGGAGCGCCGTTTCAGCAGCCGAAGGGGAAGGTCGTGTTTTCGCGCGCTCCTCAGCTGTTGTTTCGTGACTCGCGCTCTGCGCCGGACATGCGCTGACCACAGAAGAGTGCGGTCGCTTCACCGGTTCCTTGCGCAAATATGCTTCCCGTACTCGTGCGCGTCGCAAGCACCGCCGTGTCTGTGGTTCAATGCGAGTGCCCTGTGCTTGTTCCCTGGATTACCAACATGGAACTTCGGCCACTGCCTTTTACCCTGCATTGACTGGTTGGCGAGTGATTCTCTATTACTGTTGCGCTTTCTTGTGCTCGACTAGTGAGTGTAGCGACTAGGGAAGCTCAGTCGCACCGTGTGTGACGACAGCGATCTCGAACACAAGGGGACCAAGGGGATAGTGATGTAGCGTGCGCACTGCTAAGGTTTGCTTACGTTCAGTGCGTACTCTCGCGCTACTGATAGCACAAGTACCGCCGGTGTTTGATTACGTATCGTGAGTGTGCTTTGCGCCTAGCGTTTTATTTTTCTTCAGGTACGCGTGTGAGCTTTCTTTTCGAAACCCCAAACGATCTTTCATTTCAGCCTACCCGCCTCCGTTTTTTTTTTTTAAGGTGTGGTTTTGATGCTTGGTAGCTGCTAGCTTGTAATAAAACCCGCAAGGTTTGTTTTCGCGCTTACCTGTAGTGTAGAGTGCTCACTACAGGGCGCTATTTACTTTTAGCAAATGTGTTCTTGTGTCTCTCAGCTACATTTAGTGTGAGTACTGTCGGTGTTGGACTTCTACCAATTGTGCCTTTTGCCAGTGGTTACTTGTGACTCGTTCTTAGCCATTGTGTGTGTGCTTGTTTGTATTCTTGCTCTCAGCTGAAGTGCGTGTCTTCTGCCTCTGCGGAGCATGCGTAATAGCGTTTCTGAGCACTTTTTTTTCTTCAACATTGTTTTTGAGTGCTTTTTCCCTGTAGCGCACTACACCACGTGTAGCGAGTACAGTGAATAACCAGTGCCTTTTCCCCCCACGATAACCACCAGCTCTGCCGAAAAGTGTTTTTTTTCCAGAACTCAGCCATCTAGTGCTTTACGCGAAAGTGTGTGTGTGCGAGTGGGTGTGTGCGCGGGTGTGTATGTGTGCACGAACCACAGACCTCAGTCAGCTCCCCTGCACGACCATGGACGACCAGGACAGGTACAGACCTTCCGAGGACGCGAAGGCACTCGCGCAAGCTATGATGCCGCTACCTGGAGCACTGCCGGCCCGACCTGTGCGAAACCCCAAGCACAAACGTGGCGCAAGTTTTGGTGGCATTCCTTTCGCCCAGCTGGAAAGCCTGCCATCTTGGACTCTTCAGAAGTCCAGATAGAACGTGGTCATGGCATAGGAGACTGCTGCCGTAGATGCTGTACGACACTTGTCGAAGGCCCCGCGCGGAGTCCCCATGTCTACCAGTGCCCCTGTTGCTGAGAAGGAGGAGATGGACATGTCTTTGTCATGGAGGCGTCCCCGCACTCAGGACAGCAGCGATGACGAAGCAGACACAAGGCGCAAGCTGGTGCCAGCCAACCCTCAAGGAGAGAGTGACACCAGTGCCGACAGCTCGGATTCCCGGCTGTTCTTTGATTCCCAATACACCGAGGACTCTACCGACAGTTCTACAAGCAGCACTACCATCGAAGTGGCCTCGGTGATCCAAGTAGACCCCCTGCTGTGACCACAGGCCCTCCAGGCGTACCTGCCGTTGATTTTCCTGAAGGAAATGCAGAATGAATGGACGAAGCGCTTCGCCACGAGACCGTGTCCCCTCACCCTGCCGCAACTTTACTGACGGATGCCACAGGTGCCCATACTACAGGGAACCTCGGAGGAAGAGGAACAGGAATCGGCGCAGGAGGAGGACTGTACCTGTTTTGCAGAGTGCAGCAGTTTCCCCACCCTCTTCTGGGAGCCAGTACATGCAGACCACAAACACGGCTCGACCCCCCGCGCGCCGCACTGCCCTAAGACACGTAGCTCCCCCTACCAGTGAGACAGTTGATGATGAGGGCTTTCAGACAGGCCGCCCCAAGGGCGCCCTTCATCGTACCAGAAAGCTGACTTTAGCAGCTCTTCCCGTAGACCCTGCGTGGGTGGGGACGGTGCTCTACCGGCCTGCTTCCGCTGGAAGCTCGTTCCGGAACTGCCCCAGACTGACCATAGCCCAGGCACTCTCGCTGCGCCCGGGAGTTGCTGCGATCCGAGTAAACCAACATTGCAACGTGGTAGCAGTGGACTAACTTTCCAGGATTGCCTTGATCAGCTCTTGGCCCTCACAGAGCTCAAGGCAATTCCAGTGACCGCCAGGAAGCCTGCAGACCGCCGAACCAGTATGGGATTCCTCCACGGTGTGGACAGCGACTCTGCTGACGAGAACCTGCTGTGTGGACTCCAGTAGGCTATATGGGTCCTTTCGGCTTCCAGAGAAGGCCGTACCGTCACGCTGCGCTTTGAAGGCCCAGTTCCCCCAGACCACGTGACACTGTTCTGAGTACGATTCCCAGTCCGACCAGCCAGACCATGGCCACTCCAGTGTAAGCAGTGTGGCCGGAAAGGCCACGTGAGGGAGACCTGCAACTGGCCAGACAGCTGCATCTGTTGCGGCCGGTCTCATCCAGGAGAGTCTGACTGCCAGCGTCTCCGTTGTGTGAACTGTGGTGGCCCTCATCGTGCTGACACACCAGACTGTCCTCGCTGGCAGGAGCAGAGGCGAGTGGCTACCATCATGGCCTCTTCGACAACAGCCCTCTCCAGACCAGCAGTCGCGGCAGTTTTAAGGGAAGAAACGAGGGAGGTCCGGTCCTATGCCAGTGCAGTGAAGGGCCACGCGGCATCAGCCAGCCCAACCCCAGCACCACGCAATTTCCGCCGGCCGATCTCTGCTGCCGCAACCAACACTCCAGCTGAGCCTGCAGCCCCGGCTGCTCCTGTTGTCCGACCTCCTGCTCGTGTCTCCACGCCTGCAGCCGCCACCCTCAGGATGATGATGATTAGTGGAGTTTATTGGCGCAAGGGCCAGATGTGGCCAAAGAGCGCCAGAGCGATGATAATGAACTGTGCGATGTGCAGTGTAGATAAAACAGATGTGACGTGGCTGTAAATGGGCCTAAAAACATTCGCTGTAGGTGCGTAAATATATATATATATATATATAGTAAAATTATGGCAGTGACAAATGATGTGTGCTATGGAAACATAAAATGGTTTAAAAGTGATATGTATGTGAAATGAAAACTTGGCATGGAGCACCAGTGCCTCGACAGAGCCCTTAAAACAAGAGCATGGAGGTCTGGGCTCATTAAAAGCTGCTATCACCGCGGCATCCTCTGAACAGAGGATGTGCTATGAACCTGTTGGGCTAAAAACATTCAATGTTGGGCTAAAAACATTCAATACGACATCCTTTAAAAAGCTTAAAACTGATTTTGCATCAAAAAGCGGCTCTTCACCTAGAAACATAATCTGATGTAGAGGAAGATTATAGCGATCTGCTAAAGCAAATTATTTCTTTCTCTCACTTTCAGCTTCAGGACACTCCAAGAGGACGTGGAGGACGGTTAGCCTGTCACCACATCTACCACAAGTCGGAGGTTCATCGCCAGTGAGAAGAAAGTTATGAGTACCATAAGTGTGTCCTATTCTGAGGCGACAGAGTAGGACATCAGTTCGCCGTGTTCTTGTAGCGGAGGGCCAGTAACCCAACCGCGGCTTCATCAAGTGAAGCTTATTATTTATTTCTGTGTCCCACAAGCGTTGCCAGTGGTTTCGCAGTTTCTAACGTAGGAAGGGTTTTAGGTCTGTTGCAGGGACAGTAGCGGTGGGGTTAATAGCGCGCAATATAATTGAGGTGGCCATTTGGTCAGCTAAAACATTGCCCTCGATGCTTCTATGGCCAGGAACCCAGCAAATAGTAACATGCTGGTTAGACATATACGCTGTACACAGAAGGGAATACAGCTCATTTATTACTGGATTTCTGAATCTGAAAAGGGATCTTAATGCATTTACGACGCTTAACGAGTCTATGAATATAATAAAATTTAGTATGTTTGAATTTCGTATATGCTTCACAGCCGACAATGTTGCATATCCCTCAGCCATAAATATACTTGTTTCCGGGTGCAGCACACCGGATTCCGAGAAGGATGGTCCGACGGCTGCATAAGCCACCCCTGCATGCGACTTAGAAGCATCAGTATAAAACTCTACGCATGAGTAGTTGGACTGAAGTTGTCGGAAATGCATTTTAATATGTGCTTCTGGTGCATGTTTAGTGATCTCGGCAAAGGAAGTGTCACAATGTATGAGCTGCCACTGCCACGGCGGTAAATGTTTTGTTGTGGGCATAGGACAAAGTTCTAGCAGCGAAACACCCATTTCCTCACTTAAGCTTCTCACACGCAAAGAGAACGGCTTTCTCGCTACGGGTCAATTATGGTAGAGGGTGGCAGCGGTCATATCGTTTATGGCTGAATAAGAAGGATGCTTTATGTTTGTGCGTACCTTTATAAAATAAGTGAAACTGCTATAGGATCGCTGTAGATGAAGTGACCACTGATTCGACTCTACATAGAGACTCTGGATCGGACTTGTCCTGAAAGCACCGGTTGCAAGTCGGATACCCAGATGGTGAACGGGGTCTAGGATTTTTAATGCACTTGGCGTTGCGGAATGATAAATTATAGAGGCATAATCAAGGCACGACCCGACAAGGCTTTTGTATAACGTCAAGAGGCACTTTCGATCACTACCCCATGTTGTACGTGACAGGAGTTTTAGGACGTTCATCGCTTTCAAACATTTCATTTTGACATATTTAATATGGGGAATAAACGAAAGCTTAGAATCTAAAGTGGTTCCCAGGAATTTATGCTCGCTGCTTACAGAGAGTTGGTCTCCATTGATCGTAATATTTGGAAGTGGCATTACCCCTCGTTTGTTGGAGAAGAGTACGCAAGTACTTTTCTGGGTGTTTATTTTGAAACCATTCTCGTCCGCCCATTTAGAGAATTTATTCATTCCAAGCTGCACTTGTCGTTCACAGATAGACATATTGCATCATTTGAAACTCATCTGCACCTCATCAACATACACAGAATAAAACATCGTGCTTGGAATGACTGACTGCAGGGAGTTCATTTTTACAAGAAAGAGTGTGCAACTAAGCACGCCCCCTTGTGGAACACCAGTCTCTTGGGTAAATGATCTAGAAAGAGCATTTCCCACTTTTACGCGAAAGGTTCTGTTAGACAGATAACTTTTAATTGTGTTTAACATGTTCCCATGGATGCCCATGGTGGCAAGATCACGTAGAATCCCGAATCGCCATGTGGTATCGTACGCCTTTTCTAAGTCTAGGAATACCGAAAGTACAAACTGCCTATGAATAAATGCATCTCTAATGTATGTCTCTATGCGAACAAGGTGGTCTGTTGTCGACCTCCCCTCTCTGAAACCACATTGAAGGGGGTCTAGTATACTGTTACTTTCTAGGAAGTGGGTTAAGCGCCGGTTTACCATTTTTTCATATAGTTTGCACAAACAGCTTGTTAACACTATTGGCCTGTAGCTGGCGGCCAAGGATGGGTCTTTGCCTTGTTTAAGTACCGGGATGACTATCGCTTCTTTCCATGACAATGGAATATATCCAGCTTCCCACATGGTATTGAAGAGGGTTAGGAGCGTTTTTAGTGCTTCTGGGTAAAGATACTTGATCATTTCGTATGTTATACGATCGCCACCTGGCGCCGAGTTGTTGCAGTACGCAAAAGATGCCTTAAGTTCGGCTAATGAAAGTGGGCAGTTGTAAGACTCCCTGGAGGGACGTTTAGATTTAAGGGGTTGCCGCTCTTCGCGTTCTTTGAATCTTAAAAACGTTTCTGTGTAGCGCGATGCACTCGAGACGTATTCAAAGTGTTCGCCTAGGCAGTCCGTCTGCTCCTCCAGGCTCTCCCCTCAGCTACTTACCAACGGTAGGGGGTGTGACTCCCGACCCATTAACTTCTTTACCCTATTCCAAACCTTCGTTTCATCGGTGTAAGAATTCATACCGGAGATGTACCTATTCCAGCTTTCTTTCTTTGCAAGACGACGCGTTCTTCTGGCTTGGGACTTAACCTGTTTGAAATTGTTGAGGTTTTCAGCCGTTGGGTAATTTCGGAGTAGTCTCCAAGCTTTATTTTGTCTATTGCGCGCTTTCCGACAATCGTCGTTCCACCATGGGATGCGACGTTTATTGGTGATTCCGTTGGTCTGCTTGATACATTTCACTGCAGCGTCAATAATAAAACCTGTTAGGTATGCTACAGCATCGTCTATATTAAAATCAGCAATCTCATCTTCATCTAAAAATGTAATTTCTCAAAATAATTCCCAGTTGGCTGACTTGGTGTTCCAGCGAGGAAAGTCAGGCGAGCGTGTATCTTCTTTTGTTAACTTTAACATAATCGGGAAGTGGTCACTCCCAAAAGGGTTCTTGAGAACGAACCACTCCAGATATGGAATTATAGCACTCGAGACAATACTCAGGTCTATAGAAGAGTAGGTGTTATGTGCAGTGCTATAATACGTTGCTTCTTTTTTGTTTAGTAGACATGCACCTGACGCAAACAGAAAGTGTTCTATTAGGCGTCCTCGCGCATCTAAACGGGAGTCGCCCCATAGGGGATTATGTGCATTTAGATCACCAACGACTATATATGGCGGAGGAAGTTCATCAATGAAGCTTTGAAATTGTGTCTTTGAAAGTTAATAGCACGGGGGAATGTAAATTGAGGTAATTGTTAGTAGCTTCCCGAACAGCACTGCTCGGACAGCAACTGCCTCAAGAGAAGTTCGGAGGTTTAATTGCTTACAGGCAACACCTTTATCAACTATTATAGCGACACCGCCCGACGAAGCGGCAGCGTCATCACGGTCTTTGCGGAAGGTGGCATAATGCTTTAGAAAGTTTGTTTGTGTGGACTTGAGATGTGTCTCCTGAACACAAAACACCTTTGGAGTATGTTTATTAAGAAGTTCTCTAATATCATCGAGGTTATGGAGAAGTCCTCTCACTGTAAGATCTGTGTATCCATTTTGGATGTGTTTTGTGCTGTGTGCTCAAGGATGGAAAGTTAGCTCACGGACCCTTTGCAGGGGCCATGACACGAGATTTTTCTTT
The DNA here is from genome assembly GCA_013436015.1 of Rhipicephalus annulatus. NCBI lineage: Eukaryota > Metazoa > Arthropoda > Arachnida > Ixodida > Ixodidae > Rhipicephalus > Rhipicephalus annulatus. The sequence goes on along the minus strand of WOVY01000827.1, from coordinate 64,194 downwards.
TTTGGATCGGTCGACGGAGTCGCGCCAATCCTTAGGCGCTGGCTGCGCCCTCACGCTCGGTGTTGTGTCCATTGCCTCTTGCGAGGCGCTGGACAGGCGCTCTTGCGAGCGCTGCATTTGTTTTGAGGGCCTCGCCTCAAAAGACGAGACCTTCGCGGCCCCCAGCCCAGAGGTTGGTGGGTCTTTCTTGGATGGCGGAGCAGCACTGGCTGCAACCGCCGAGAGGCGAATGGCGTCACCGCTGGCTCACTACGTGTGTGCCAGACAGGCGCCAGGGGCCGTCGTGGCGCTGCCCCCTGACGCGCCACTTCGGCAAAGCTAGTTTCTGGTAGGCAGGACACCTGCCTTCGTGCCTCCTTAAATGAAATGTTTTGTTTTACCTTAATTGTGACAATTTCCTTTTCCTTTTTCTAGCACGGGCATGACCGCGAGTATGCGGCATGTTCCCCATTACAGTTCGCACAGTGAAGAGAGTTTTCACAGGCATCTGATGTGTGCTCTTCAGCACTGCATTTCGCGCAAGTTAGGCGGCCTAAGCATTTCTGTGAACTGTGGCCGAACCGCTGGCATTTGAAACATCGGAGGGGGTTTGGTATATATGGCCTCACACGAAGCTTGATATACCCAGCCTCGATGGAGTCGGGCAGTACACTTGAATTGAAGGTAAGTATCAGGTGTTTAGTGTGGACTTCTTTGCCATCACGCCTCGTGCTGATTCGTTTTACGTTTATAACATTCTGTTTACTGAAACCCTCCAGGAGTTCAGCCTCCGTCAGCCCTAACAGGTCATCATCTGAGACAACGCCACGGGTGGTGTTCATGGTTCGGTGTGCGGTTACTATTATTTTGGTATCTCCAAATTTCACAAGGTTAGGCGATTTTTCATAATGTTTCTGGTCACGGAGCTCCAACAGGAGGTCACCACTTGCCATTCTCGAAGCTTTATATCCTGGGCCAAAGATTTCCGTCAAAGACTTTGATACTAGAAAAGGTGAAAGTGTTCGCACTGATTTGCCGGGTGTGTCAGCATGGATAACATGGAATCAGGGAAAAAAATATTTTCTGGTTACCAAAAAACTGGAAAACTTCATCGGTGCGTCCTCTTTTCTGAGGGCGATCAGGGAGTGGGGGGAAGGAACAAGCCATATGTAAATGCTTACTTTAGACAGCGGCGCCAGCCACCCACCATGGAGTTCTACAAGGGGACGCTGCAGGGTCTGTAAGTACAGGCCCCGCAGACGCCAGCTGTACGCCACCACTATAACCGAATATGGTGTATCAGAGGTAGGATAGCTACACAAGGTTTACCCTTGCCGCCAGGAAACACGGAAGACAATAGAAGTGAGTAGAGGACAGGAAAGATTTAAAGTGAGATAAAAGACGAAGATGTGAGGTGGAGACAGGAAAAGGCAACTGCCGATTCCCCCCGGGCGGGTCAATCCGGGGGTGCCGTCTACATGAAGCCAGGGCCAAATGGGTGTGTTGCCTCTGCCGGGGGGCCTTTAAGGTCCAATCACCCTGCATCGGCTCAACCCCTAGGATCCCCTTTTCCCCAGACACTGCAAAGCCACGCACGGCTAGGCGTGGGAGGGAGTAGAAACTCCCCCGTTAGCTCGGGTCCGTGGTGTCGCTACACACCAAACGCTTACTTGCGCAGGCGCCCCTGCGGGGCGCCACACCCAGGGCCCAGCCAGCTGAGACCTCTGACCTGACACTTCCAGTGAAACAACTTCTGGGCCCCCTTCTGCTCTCTTTGCAGGCAGTCACTGCCTTGCTTCCACCACAGCACCCGCTTCGTGCCACCTGCCTGCAGGCAGGGCTTGGCAACAGAACAACTTTCATGGCTAGTCCTCCCACCAGGCGACGTCAGCCCCGATGCCCGAGCGTCCTCCAGTGGAACGTCCACTGGCTGGGACCACGGAGAGACGACCTCGCACAACACCTGTTCCACAACGACTACGACGTCCTCGCACTCCAGGAGGTCTACGCCCAGGCAAAGCAGCTCCGACTTCCAGGCTGCAGCTGGGCCTGGTGATCCTGAACACAGGGGCCGTCACCTACCTGCGTCGCGGAGCCAACACCACCACCACAGCTATAGACCTCAGCGTGGCCACGGAGGGTTGCCGGTCTGGTCCGGAAATGGCCTGGTCACCATTTCCGGACACTTGGGGTTCCCACCACCTGCCCATCCTACTCACCTTTTTCCGAGGCAAGGCCCCCAGGAATCAAGAGTACCGTATGCTAGACTGGCGGGTATACCGGCAGCTGTTCAGGCAGGACACGGTTAACAAGGACCTCATGCAGCTGGTGGCTGACAGTGCCCGGGCTGCAACCGTCGCTGTCAAGGCGCAGCAAGGGCAGCCTTTTCCAGACATCCGGCACCGAGCCTTGAGAGCAGCCCGGAGGCGGGCAGAATGCCAGGCTTTAAAGAAGGGACAACCAGAACTCTGGACAGTGTTCCGGAAGGTCGACGCCGCCTGCGTCTCCATCGACCGATCACGGGACGGCACCAAGGCTTGGCGCCTGCTGAAGTGCCTGCTGATGATGCCACGGCCGTTCAACCAAATGATGTCTCTGGCCGTCCAACTTTCCATCCAAGCAGCGGACCTGGCAGAACAGCTGGCTGACAAGTTTTCTGCAAGGGACATTGCCTAGCTGCCTGCTGCTCCAGCCCTTGCTTCCCTGCAGTATCTTGCCACTTGCCACCATCCTGGGTAGACAGCCACACAAGTACAAGAGCTGTGCTGCGCACTTACCAGGAAGCACGAGTTGGAGGCTGCCCTTGCAGGATCGAAAAGACGAAGTGCCCTGGGAGATGATGGTGTCATCTTCCACATGCTCCGTAACCTGGACGTAGCTGGCCGCCACCACCTGCTCGAGTCTGGAGCAGTGGGATCCTACCGGAGTAATAACGCATTGCGGTTGTCACCCCGATCCTGAAGCCCTGGAAGAAAGCTATGGCCCTCTCCTCGTACAGGCCAGTCTCTCTCACCTCGGCCCCCTGCAAGGTACTGGAGAAGGTGGCCTTGGAGCGACTCGAGTGGATTGCTGGCCAACTCGAGTTCTTCCCAGAACAACTGACTGGCTTCCGACGCCACCGGTGCACAGCCGACTCCATCTCTGACGTCGTCGCCACCCTTGAGGATGCCAAGAGCTGTGGTGACGTGGCCATGCTGCTCCTGCTGGACGTGGAGAGTGCCTTTGACAGTCTCCCACACGAGGTCGTCGAGACGTCCCTGGACTGACTTGGCGTTGACGGGTGCCTCCGTAGCTTCCGTGACTGCCTTCCTGACCGGCAGGACCTTCCGGGTAAGAGTCGGAAAGGAGACCAGCAAACCCAGGGACATCACCGCAGGTGTACCACAGGGCTCCGTGCTGAGCCCCTTCCTGTTCAACCTGGCAATGGCAGGGCTCCCCGCTTCTCTTTCGACAGGCACCAGGTTCCCGGCCCGCTGCTCCGTCTACACCGACAACGTGGCACTCTGGGCCCAGGGATTGAGGCGGTCCAATGCAACCATCAGGACGTCACTGTAGATGGCCCAGGATGCAGTGTCCGCCTACCTGAGTCGCATCGGACTCAAGGTCTCCGCAACCAAGACCGAGGCACTGCTGATCCACCCGCTGGCCGCAGCACGACGCTACGTGAAGCAGCTGAGGGTCGGCCACCGCAACCTGCCTTGGAAGCTGGCGGTGAAGTACCTGGGGCTCACCATCGACCACCGTCTCACCTGGGTCCCAGCTGCCAAGGTCGCCTGCACACAGGTATGACGTGTCCAGGGAGCCATCAGCAAGCTGCAGCAGCGTGCACGCGGCTGCTCAACCAAGCTGGCGCTTCAACTCAACCAGGCTTCAGCGTGCTCAGTCCTGCTGCACGCCTTTTCACTGGTGGCCCTGACCCCTTCCAGGACACTGGGCCTGCAGGGACATCACAGGAGAGCAGTGAGGGCCATCCTGGGGCTCCCCAGGTACTCTCCCGTGCAGCGACCCTGGCCGAGACTGGAGAGTGGCCCCTGTCCGTGCGCATGCTCCAGCGTGCTCTGGGGCATGTAGACCGCCTACACCGTGCTGCCGATGGCAGTACCCTCCCGGAGCGACTTTGCGGCCAGCCGAGGTCACGGATGGGTGGTCTCTGTGCACTCTATCACCAGATGGTCCCAGACCGGCGAGTCCCGGTGGCCCCTCCACCACCCCACCACCAGCCGCCTGAGGTCCACTTGTACCTGGACGGTGTAACGAAGAGCCGAACGCCTGCTGCAGCACTGCAACAGGCCACCGTCTCCAAGCTCCAGCAGCAACTGGCAGGGCGGCTCCAGGTCTTCACTGACGGATCCATCATGCCAGACGGCTCAGCAGCGGCTGCCCAAATTATCCCATGCTGGACCATCAACAGACAGTGTTGACTACCCTTCCCAAAGACCTCGACGGCCGCGGAGCTGGCAGGCTACATTTGGTGGCAGACCTGCTAGCCAAGGTTCCGGCTGAACCGGTCGCAGTCCTGTGTGACAGCAAGGCAGCCCTGAACGCTATCCAACCATCGTCGTGCCGGGCTCACGGGCAGTGTCATGAGGCCTAGGGCAGGTCACACTCCGCCCCGAGAAAGACGAGTAGGTAGGCCGGTAATCTATTTTAAGAAATGTCGATGGTGGCGTTCAGAAAGGTACAAGCGGCAAGCCAGGTTTGGAAGGGGAAAAGGAGGCGCGTCACCCCAAGGAAAGGCACGATTCAGTTCGACAACTTCAGGAAGGTGACCTTGTTCGAAGGGTCAACGTCGAAAGATCACAAAAGCTAAAAACCTCGTCGGGGCGAACACAGGGACAATGGCCCCAGTTTTCCTCCTGTTTCTGGAGCACCTGTCACATCCCTGCGGAGAGCCGGCCGAAGGGCCGAATGAGGTATGACAGCAGGACACTGCGTAGTGTTTGTGCGTTGTGCAGCCTCTGGAGTGCTCGAAAACCGCCGGGACCGCGACCCCATTGTATGCAATTAAAAGCACCATGAGAAGAGGCTCCACGGCCAGTTTGAGTAACTCTTGCACAGGTGTGTTAAAAATTTTACTCAGGGTTGCATTGGAGATGCAAATGTGAGCTTAATGTCTCCATAGTAGGCGATTATTGGAGGCCGTGAACAAAGACGGATGTTAGAACAATTGTGCCGCTCGCTCGATTCAAGTTTGTTCAGCATCCGCCTGCTTGACTGATGCTCTCGGTGGGACAGAACCGATTAAAGTGGGCAGCGTTGAAAAGAAGGAGGCAGTCGTTCTATGTTGGGACGACAGTGGCAACGAGTATGATGCGCTCTACTCGAGCAAGAATTTGGGTTCTCGAGGGATAACTTACTCCGCTTCAGAAAAGGAGTGCGCTTGCATTGTGTAGGCCATTCATCAGTTGCAGTGTTATCTCAGAGGTGCTAAATTTAAAGTAGGGACATACCATTTTCCCCTTACGTGGCTGTGAACCGTGACATCGAAGAACTGTCGCCTTGTGAGCTTGAGCTTGATTCTTCAAAAATATCATTTCGACATTAGTTATAAGGGCAAATTGAAGGGAAACGCTGACGCACTCAGCTGCCCTTTCTAAGCCATTCGGGGTGCTCTTGATGTATCAAAATTGATATTTTAGTTTTTTTCATGCAACTAATTATATTAGGTTTGTAAGGTAGCACGCCTGGTTTCTCAGCTCAAGTGAGTCCTCATAGGTTGAGTGTGAGCTTTTGTTAAAAGCTAGTGAAGAAAATTGGTCACCGTCATTTTTCTCTTTTGCCTTGGTTTGTTCGAAGGGGGCTAAGTGCTTGCTTGTGCATGTGGTCCAGTTTCAGAGACGCATTCGAAGTTTTCGGCAATTACTCCGACAATGCGACAAGCGAAGGCGAGTTCCTGGCATTCAACAACGGACCCTTTTGTCGTCCCTGCGAGCAGCAGCGGCGACTGCTGCCCTCTGTGACTCATTTGGCGAGAGGGAGATGTTATGATCGTCAACAGTAGGCGCCATGCTGTCACTGAAAAACGTAGCCGGGCAGCGCTCCCACGCCTGGAACCCCAGTTCTCTCGGAACCAGCGTCCAGCGGCAGGGAGCGACAAAGAGATTAGAAGACGGTACGTGAGCCTTAGCCCCTACAAGCGATTCCTCCGGGCCGGCTTAATTAGCGAGACGGCGAAGCCGACCAACTGCACAGGTCGTGTCTCCACGATTCAAGTGTTTACTCCTTGGCTGCGCTTCTTATGAAAGGCGGAAGAAGCAACTGAACCGCCAAATTGTTCCCGGAAGGAACCCCATTTCCCCTATCCTCAGAGCATTGCGTCAAGAAAGGCAATAACTATTCGGCGGACCATGTGCTACTGAATTATGCTCTGTGGGCGGTGTATTGTGTGTGTGTGATATACGTCCCAATCAAGGAGGAGGAGCTCGAAAGGGTTTAAAACGACGCTGCAGAGTCCAGGACATCGCTCTGAACCATGTAACGGTTCAACCACCACGCTCGTGGTTTGTGAACTCCTAACCTTATGCTGTAAATAAGTGTAAATAGTGCAATAAACCTGATTGTTTTTCGTATCCCCATCTTGTCAGCATTCGTTTCCTCCACCCGAAGCTCCACCGCTACCACAAAAGACCGGGCAGACCCCGGTCTGCAACAACTGGTGATCAGCGCTGGGATCCGAAGCGACAACTTAGGTGAACAGCACGGAGAGCCGCAACAGCACCATGTCGTGCCTAAACTGAAAATCATATGTATTCCTCAATCCGAAACAAATTTACTGGTTTCCTTGCAATCGTCAAGCCAGCGACTGGTTACATCAACAAAGTGCCCTTCGCAAAACGTTTCTTTCAGCGCCGTTGTCAGTTCAACGATTTTCCTTAGGGTGCCTGTTCCAAGAATAATCATTGTTCCAGTCTTCCGTTGTTACATTTCGTCGACACTTTTCTGTCTGATCATTCTTAGTGCTGTTGCTTGTATTATCAAAAGGTGAAGGCAAAAAAATGGAAATGTGAGCACAACTGCGGTGCATTGTGTCGTGCAGTGAAAGTGCAGTTCAATTCATGTGCTTGCTGAAAAACTGCTCATGTACTATTTTACTAATTTTTTAAAGTTTGTTTCAGACTTTAAAAGGATGACTGGAATCGATGCAAAACAAAAAATCAAGCTCCGAATCAATCTGCTTCTTTCTCTGGCACACAAACGTGATGGGTCATGACGACGTCTTTCAAGGAATTATGAATGCAACGCAACAGGAAGATCATGTACTTAGAACCAGACGTAAGTTTACAAAAACTTTCTGAAAATTAGACGAGCTATCACATCTTTCATTAAGTAGAATGAATTAAGGTGATTGAAATGTGTATGAGAATTGCAGTCGGATTAAGTGCATAATATACACGTTGCACATAAAATACACATGCACATGAAATACAATACACATAAAATACACCAGGCGAATTTAGCACATGTTTTTCTTTCAGATCATCTTCAAGCATGTGGAACAGCTCTGCGAAACAAAAAGCAAAGCCTCATCTAGCCACCCATCCAAAGCTGTATTCATGATCCCCATCCACTTTAAAAAGTGAATCTTGGCATGTCTTGTGCCTTATTCAACTGAAGTGCCTCAGCTGCTCCAAAAGACTTTTGGTTGAGCAGAAGAAAGTTGAAAAGAAAATCCTATCGCGCATCTTCAGGTCGAAGCACTTAAAACCCAGCCTCTAAGAGAAAACTAACATTGCCACAGCTTGTGCCTTGGCTGTTTGAGGTTTCTGGTTGAGCAGAAGATAGTTTTAAAAAAGCAATCTTCTCCCTTGTCTAGACACGAAGCACGTAAACCCCAGCCCTTTTGATAAAATGAATGTCGGCAAAAGTTGTGCGGTATTCAACAAGTGTCCAGCTGCACTGAGGCTTTTGATTAGGCAAAATAATGAAGACAAGAAAGCTTTTATACTGCTTGGTTTTTAGATTAAGTGTTCGGATGATTTTCTCCAATGACATCGAGGGCACCAAACGTGGTTTAAAGTGATTTGTGTTTACAAAAGGTCAAGGAGAAAGAATATTTCTTGAGGATTCTGACCAAAGCAGGCCTAATGAATCCTGGGAACCTGTGAAGACTGGCATGGTCATAGGATTAAATCTTCACCAGTTGCATGAGAGGTGTAACGGCCTAAATGTGCCCGTTGTTAAGACGTTTCTCTCAGAATGCCTTGAATATCTTTAGTGCTACTGGTCAAGAGACCAAATGCAGTCAGTGCCTGGCGATGAATGCATGAAACGGCGAAGTGTGGATGCAGGTCAGCTGTGGCTGCTTTGGCAGCGTTGTATCCAGTGTTTCTTATAGAAGTCACCATGAATGTCGATGACGGTTTGGTAGACGGCGAGTAACCTGTCAGCATATTATTTTTGTTTTTGGCAATGGAAATTCGTAACATGGATCACCATAGTTTGCAAGTGCATCGATGTGAAGCACATTGGCTCAACACGACCACGCAAAAAGCGCTTGTCACTGTTTAAAGCGTTGTAAAGCTAAACAGTGCCCTTGTCTTTGAGCACCATTCTTAATCATGTTGCAGAAGTTGTCAGATGTCTCGTTGAACGCGACGGGGTCATTGCAGCAGGCGATATTGTTCAATGTAGCGTTGTCGTGTCCACGTGCTCCTCTGACGGTCCTCTGTATATAATCGCATTCGTGCTTGAATTGTCCGGGCTTGCAAAGGATACTGATTGAGTTGACCTGAAGTTGGCCAGCAATGCGAACATAGCAGAACTGAACTGCACATGCCCTGCATGGTAAGTAGTACCAGTGTCTCACGGCTACTTTTCATCGCGCTTAGGGCCAACGCAGATCAGGTTCTGCAACACAGTCACTCTTAACAGTGTTCAGCCCCAATCAGAATCCACTCATAACGGTAGAACTGAGGCCTGTGCCAAACTCGATCTGGATAAGCTTAGACTGTGCAGCAGAGACCAGTGTTGATATATATTGAGAAATCCTATTGGTAGCGGCCCTGATCACAACTAAAGTGCCCGTATACGTCGGGAAAAGGCACATCAAGGATTAGCGCCAGTTTAGCAGAAACCCAGCTGCTTGAAAAGCTAGAGCAACTTTGAACTCCAGTCTAGCGACCCCTCAGTCGCCCGTCTCGATGCAAGACATCTGGGCGCCAGAAGCTGTCACAACTCTACCCTGCCATTCAACGCGAACAAGACACCCTCCGGATCGACTGGGCTTTTCAAGGGATACGAAATGTGGCGTGGTTGATAAACTGCTATCACCCGCATGTTTTCTTATATCTTGTTAGAAATCTCTGATGTACTCGGCCAGAACTCCTGTTCGGACTCGCGTGGTTTTAAAGTCTATAAAAAAGGATAAGTGCAAAGCAACAAACAGTTCAGTTCGTGTGGCTATTACGGTGCGTCACTTGAGAGTACAATTACATATACCGGCGTATATGCAAAATTTCCAACACGCACTATTACAGGCGCTGAGGATGATTACGAAGAGCAAAACCAGCTGCTTCAAGAACTCCTGAACTCAGCAAAGGAGTACAATTACAAATAGCGGGGTATACGCAAAATTTCCGTTAAACACTGCTCAGATGGCGCTGCCTGCCATTCTAGAGACGATGCAGCTGCTGCGTACACTGTGGCTTCAGAGTACGAGTAGTGGGGCTCTGAGCAATGTGACTTGTGCCAAGGATAGAAGACAACGTCAAAAGCATGATAAATTAGAATTTCATACATACGAGCACAACAGATGAGGCTGCAAGCATTGCGAGTCATTCTTAGAGCAGGCAATACACTATGTGAAAAATGGGGTAAGGCCAAATTAAAGGGGGGGAGGATAAGAAATATGTGCCTCCACAACACTCTAGAAGAGCTTATAGAGGCACATATTTACATTTAGTATTAAAGACTAACGTTTAGAGAAACAGAACAAGTACTCCTGCGCCGACTTATAATCAACGTTCCTGGTCACACCACGGCCACGCACGCTGTTCCCGTCACTGTTAGCTGCAACCTATTATTTCCGCCACTCCCCAAGCAACTCAGAACATAATCGAGCGCAACGAGAAGCTAGAGCCAAGGAAATTCACAAGCGCTTCCCTTCTCATTCTCCCACAGCCAATGTACACGATGCCGAATAAGCAGACTATTCAGCTTCCGCATTAGCCGTTGAGTATATTTTTTTCGGATTCTAAAACTGAAATTCGCAATTTCTCTACTCTCAAAACTCATTTTCCAGCTGCCAGAATTCTCGAATTATCTCCTCTGCAAGACCTCCTCATCACCCTCCTCTGGGTCCCTGTGCACTGTAGTCACGCAAGCAACACGGGTGCTCACGCTACAGCCGAACACTCGCCAACCGAGCTAACAGTGACCCGCCTTCGGTTCAAGGTGCCAGTATCGACTCTGCAGCTATCACATTGTCACACTCTTTTACCCGAATTCCCGCCTAACATATACCCCACCCCATAAAACTCTCTCCAGAAGCAACCAGGTATTGTGGCGCAAACTTCAAATGGCCACAGTGACAACTCATTTCCTTCTCTCCCTTTTTTATGCATGGCGGAACCTCTCCTCAATGCAACATGTGTACTAGCACCAGAGCCAACTTTCATCACGTATTTCTGAATTGTCCGAACAAACCTAAGCCGCCGTAGCAAGGGTCAGAACACCAGGAGAAATGTGAGGCTGCTCTACGCAGCTTGCAACCAGGTTACAGCTCCAGACAGTGAGCTGGGCCAGAAAGGTCGCCGACGCACAGATGTGTCTCGCGACCTAGAGTGGCCCGAGGGCCCATCGTCATCTTGCTACTTCTCCTGCCCCACCTCCCCACACCCCCTTCAAATGATTCTTTCATGGATCAACAAATCTGCTTTCCTACCTACCTTTCCTTCCAGCACATCTCAACTGATCAGCTCCCATCGTGACGAAAAACACTATGCATCAGGGGAAAAGATCGCTGCAGATGCTGAAAAAGGGGAAAAAAAGGCTGTTTTCCTGCTCCACCCAATAGAGGGCTACGAGAAGGAATTAAAATCTTACCCCGAAGAAGTTATCAGAGAATGCGTGATATGGCGGTTTCTTTCACGGAAAGGCTATGATCATGCACGAACTGAGCTGTCGACACTGCCACATAAGTGCACACTGCAGCGGTATGTCGGTCCCAGCACAACATCTTCAGGAATGAGTAGTGCAATGAAAGAAAGGCTGATCCACGAGGCGTCTCTTCTCAGCCAAAAGCAACACATGGCTTCATTAATAATCGACGAAGCTGCGATAAAACCGAAGTGCGTCTACAATCGGAAGTTTGATGTGGTTTTTGGCATCAAAGACAAGTCATAAAACGGTGCGCCACGCAACACAAATGAAACACTTGCTAACCGAGTCCTGTGTTTCGTGCTCCATGGGGTGGCCAGCTCGTAAAAGATACCATGTTCGTACTATTTCAAGAAACAGCTCAGCCGAAGAGATTTGTTTGCGTGGACGAAGGACGTCAATTCTCCAGTTGAGGAATGCGGCTTTGTAGTCATTCACATTGTCACTGATAGCTACAGCAAACACTACCACTGCAAACACTACCATGTTCAAGCTCATGAGGAATGGCTCCTTGTAAACAGCAGTAAAGCACCCTCTGAACGACGAACGGGTCATTTTTCTCAGCTTTGATCCCTGCCACATCCTCAAAAATGCCCGCAGTCAATTTTTCGAGCGTGAATTCACAGGCAGCACAGGTGTGATCAGTGGCACACTCGTGCAGAAACTAAACGAGCACCAAAAAGGAATGACACTAAAATTGGCCAGAAACCTAACAAGAAAACATGTATACCCGTCCAACCTTGAAAAAATGAACGTGCTGTGAGCTGTGCAGGTGTTTCCGACTGAAGTCATTGCGGCGCTGGAAGATCTGCAAAAGAACCAGCAAGGCAACTCAGCTCTCTTGCTTTCAAGGACGCAACATCTACAATCAACTTGATGAAAGTTATCAAAAAATGGTTCGACATCCACGACACTACACTCAAAGGAAGTGACTGCAAAATGCCCATCTCCAAGGAGGACGACGGCCAACTACTGTGGCTCCAAAATGAGTTTTGCGGCTACATCAAGAACATCCAAGACTGTTCAATCGCCGCTCAGGTTGGAAACTTTACTGATGAAACATACAATGCCCTGCTTTTCAGCAGAAGGTCCAGAAAGGAGACAGCCCAATTTCTGCTGAGGAGTGGCGTCAACTACGTTCTGACCAGGAAATTGAACAGCGATCCCGTCGAGGCACTGTTGGGAAAACTAAGGTTTATGTGTGGAGGGAACGACGCGCTGGACGCAAGAGCCGTGATAGCAGCTTTGGATCACATCGTAAAGAAAAAGGCGCTGCCGTCGAAAGAAACTAACAAGCAAGGCGAAGACGTCGAAGAAGATCGCATCTGTTCCTCAAGATATAGTTCAAGAACTGGAAGTTCTGCGAGAACATTCACCGACCCCGCCAGCCTCTGTTGCTTATTTGGGCTTGGTGTACATAGGTGACTGTATTGCGAAGCTCATCGGTGAACTGGGGCGCGATGCTTGCGTCGTGCTTGTGACGACGAACAATACAAGCAGTCGTCTGTACAAGCTTCTGCATACACAACAGACAGGTGAACTTCAATATCCAAAGCCGGAGTTTCTATCGCTGCTGGAAACAATTGTGACGTTTTTTGAAAAGGCAGTCAAAGATCTCCTACGAACAAAAATTTTTGAAGCTTTGTAGCAAATCGTCGAGCCACATCTTGAAGATTCGCCTCTCCTTGACTGCCCAGAGGGTGTTGACAAGAGTCACGCCAAAAGGTCAGCGCGCGTGATATCTGAAAAGTTTCTCTGAATTCTGCTTAATTATACAAGAAAGTTAACAGACCAAAATTGCAAGCGATATGGTTTCGCTCATACCTTGCGTCCAAGGGCCTTGAGGCAAGTGCTTTCCTGTGTAGCCACCGCAGCAAAAACCACTCTGGAGAGGTCGTGCTACGGAATGCCCGGGTACGTGATATGAAAATTATGAATTTCTTTTAAAAACGCTAACCATGATTTATGACTAAAACCGGTTCCCTACCAAAGAACATTGCAGGGTGTAAAGGTATATGTTGTCAGTAGGGTAATGAAAAATGCTGTTTTCTTAGAGTTTCTAAGTGTTTGCACTGAATTAACACGTGAAGAACTCTCAATGCCTCACCACAATTTATCGCACAATGGTGGATCGCCACCGGACAAAAGATGTGTGTGTGTCGTGTATGTGTGTCCTATCCTGAGTCTTGTTAGTGTAACCTCTGTTAGATGTGATTTTGATACTGATGGCCAATGACCAAGGTGTGGCTTGATAATGTGTAGCTTGTTTTGTGTGTGTCTATCCCACTTGCTCTGCCAGTAGTCCCTGAGCTTTCGTTTGAGAGACAGCTTAAGATCAAGGGGCGGGATCGATATGGGTGTAGTGGCACTGATTTCGTGGATGGATGCAGAGCTGATCCGCCATCACGTTGCCTTGAATCTCTCGGTGCCCTGGCACCCAGCACACTACAACATGTTGGTTGCGTGTGTAGAGTGTGCAAAAAATGGAGTAAAGTGAGAAGAGGACAGGGTTTTTTTGTTTTTCAAGACTGTGCAGAGCCGTTACCACACTGAGGGAGTCTGTATAGATTACTGCTTTTTCTATTTGTAATTGTTTGATGTGTTTAGCTGCCACAAGTATCGCGTAAGCTTCCGCGGTGAAGATACTTGCGCCTGGATGTAGAGGGCCAGCATACAAAAAGGAAGGGCCAACAGCAGCGTAGGACACAGAGGAGTTGGACTTAGAGGCATCTGTAAAGAACTCAGGACGTGTGTATTTGTGTTGAAGTTCCAGGAAGTATGTTCGGATATGGGCAATAGACGCATGTTTAGTAACTTCTAGGAAAGACACATCGCAATCTATAGTCTGCCACTGCCACGGTGGGGGGGTATGCTACAGGAGGCATTAAACTGTGTTCAAGTGACACTCCAGTGTCCTCAGCTAGACCCTTCAGGCGAACTGAGAAGGGCTGCCTCATCGAAGGCCTGTTTTGAAACAGAATAGAGCTCGACAAATCAATAGTAGAGTATGAGGGGTGCTTCTTGTCTGCTTTCACCTGAAGAAAATAAACAAAGGACATGCAAGCTCTCTGCAGATGGAGCGACCACTCATTTGACAACGTAAAGGCTTTCTACGGGGCTGGTGCGAAAAGCACCCGTAGAAAGGCAGATTCCTGAATGGTGCATGGGGTCCAACATCTTCAAAGCACTTTGAGTCGCAGAGTGATAAACAACGGCCCCATAATCTAAGCGGGTGCGAATGAGGCTTCTATACAGCTTCATGAGACATTGCCTGTCACTACCCCACGTAGTACGTAACACTTTTATAACATTCATGGCTTTTAAACATTTTGTTTTTAAATACTTCATGTGCGGTACGAAGGTCAACTTGTTGTCCAAGATTAAGCCTAAGAATTTATGCTCCGCATTGACAGACAGACGTTGACCATTCAGTTCAATGTCATGTTCTGAGTGCACGCCTCTCTTTCGGGAGAACAAGACACAGGTGCTTTTTTCTGGGTTCAGCCGGAATCCATTTCCTCTGCCCATTTGGAGACCTTGTTTAAACCTAACTTAACCTGCCGTTCACACATTGCTAGGTTGCATGACTTGAAGCCAAGCTGGACGTCATCGAGATATGCGGAATAAAGGATGTTGCGGGGGATGGACAGGTGCAAGGAATTCATTTTGATAATAAAAAGTGTACAACTAAGTACACCATCTTGCGCTACTCCCGTTTCTTGCACAAATGTTTGGTAGAGAATACTGCCCACACGGACACGGAATTTCCGATTGAACAAGTAACTCTCGATTATGGAAAGCATTTTACTGCGCACACCCAGGTGAGACAAGTCTCTTAATATGCCAAAACGCCATGTTGCGTCGTAAGCCTTCTCGATATCGAGAAACACAGAGAGGAAGTATTGTTTGTGGACGAAATCGTCTCGATCTGTGTCTCGATACGCACCAGATGGTGGGTGGTGGATCTACCCTCTCGAAACCCACATTGGTATGGGTCAAGCAGATTGTGTGTTTCAAGGAAATAAAAAAGTCGGCGGTTTTAGCATTTTTTCAAAAAGTTTACAAAGGCAGCTGGTTAGTGCAGTGGGCCTATACCTTGAAACTGAGGAAGGGTCCTTGCCCTGTTTCAAAATAGGGATAACAATTGCCTCTTTCCAGGAAGCAGGGATGGTGCCAGAAAGCCAGATAGCATTGTATAGAAAGAGTAAAGTTTTTCGCGTTTTGAGCGGCAGGTTTTTCAACATTTCATACGTGACACGGTCATAGCCTGGGGCAGAATTACTGCAAGAGTTTAGCGATGTTTGTAGCTCAGCTAAGTTGAAAGGTTGGTTGTATGCCTCGTGATTTGTACATTTGTATTGTAGTTTCTGCTTTTCTATCTTTGCTTTATATCTTTGGAAAGCTTCAGTATAGTGTGACGAGCTAGACACTTGCTCGTAGTGCACACCGAGGAAGTTTGCTTAATCTTCCAGGCTGTCACCCTGTGTGTTTACGAGTGGGAGTGAGTGTACTTGTTTTCCTTCTACCCTACGAACCATGTTCCAGACTTTAGCCTCTTGTGTATATGAATTTATCCCTGAAAAAAACTTGTGCCAACTTTCTCTTCTGGCCTACCGATGCGTTCTCCTGCCTCGAGATTTTGTTTTCTTAAAGCTCTCAAGGTTTTCCGCTGTCGGCGAGTTCCGCAGCAGTCTCCATGCCCTGTTCTGTTCCTTTCGCGCATTCTGACACTCAGTGTTCCACCACAAGACGTGTCGTTTGCCGGGCAGTCCAGATGTTTGTGGAATGCACTTGGCTGCTGCGTCAGTAAGAAAAGCCGTGAAGTACTGCACAGCTTCATCTATGCCTAATCCGCATATATCAGTCCAACTTAAGTGAGTAATCTTTTGAAATTGTTCCCAGTCGGCTTTGTTTACTAGCCATTTGGGAACATGTGGAGGACATTCATATATTATTGGTGTACTCAAAACTAAAGGAATATGGTCACTTCCATATGGCTTATTTATGACTTTCCACTGAAGTAATGGTACAAGTGAAGGAGATGCGATACTGAGGTCTATGGAAGAGTAAGTTTTGTTGGCAAGGTTAGAGTATGTTGCCTCTTTACTATTCAACAGGCAAGCACCTGATGAAATGAGGAATTGTTCAATGAGACGACCTCGTGCATCACAGCGAGAGTCATCCCGCAGACTATTATGTGCATTCAGGTCCCCAAGGACCAGATAAGGTTCAGGTAGTTCGTCTATTAAAAACTGGAATTGAAGTTTTTCAAGACGGTGGTGCGGAGGTATATACAAGGAGCAGACAGTGACAAGTTTGTTTAGAGTAACTGCTCGGACAGCCACCGCCTCGAGGGAAGCTTGAAGAGGTAATTGTGTGCATGCTATACCTTGACTAACTATAACGGCTACACCACCGGATAGTGGCATGGCATCATCTCTATCCTTTCAGAAGATTACATACTTACGTAAAAAGTTTGTGTTTGTTCGTTTTAGGTGTGTCTGTTGTACATACAGCACTCTTGGATTGTGTTCATGGAGTAGTTCTTGTAAGTCATCGAGGTTTCGAAGAAGGCCTCGGATGTTCCACTGTAATATTTATTTTCATATTTAACAAGAGAGATGCTGCTGTGAGTACAAAGAGTATCCTGTGTTGGAGTGAGCTCTTTAATTCAGGTGGCAGGACGATCGTCCTGCAAAATGCAAAATGCGCAAAAAGCAAAATGCGCGTACCAAAGAGCGCGCGAAGGCTCTCTCGAGCGAACGGCTTAGCGGCTCCCTGCGAACCGAAAGGCGAAGGCCAGGGTCGCAGCGCCCCAGGAGAGTTGCGGCGGCAGGCCGCAATAGCCTCCCGTGCACAGGCCGTAAACAGAGCGTGCGTCGCGTACTCTTTTCTGGAGAGCCGTTTCAGCAGCCAAAGGGGAAGGTCGTGTTTTCGCGCGCTCCGCAGCTGTTGTTTTGTGACTCGCGCTCTGTGCCGGACATGCGGAGACCACAGAGGAGTGCGGTCGCTTCACCGGTGCCTCAGGCAAATATGCTGCCCGTACTCGCGCGCCGCAAGCACCGCCGTGCCCGTGGTTCAACGCGTGTGCCCTGTGCCTGTTCCCTGGATTACCAACAAGGAACTTCGGCCACTGCCTTCTACCCTGCATTGACTGGTTGGTGAGTGATTCTCTATTACTGTTGCGCTTTCTTGTGCTCAACTACTGAGTGTAGCGACTATCGCAGCTCAGTCGCACCGTGTGTGACGACAGCCATCTCGAACACAAGGGGACCTACTTTCTTTTCAGGCTTCGTTTTTTTGCAGAAAACGCGAGTGTTTTTGTTTCCCCCAGGAACGTGAGCATTCTTTAGGAACGAGCTTGACTTTTCTTTTCAGGCTTCTCGACATTCGCCAGCCGCTATGCTACTTATACCCCGTGTGTCCTTTTCTTGTGTTTATAGTGATGTAGCGTGCGCACTGCTAAGGTTTGCTTACGTTCAGTGCGTACTCTCGCGCTACTGATAGCACAAGTACCGCCGGTGTTTGATTACGTATCGTGAGTGTGCTTTGCGCCTAGCGTTATCTTTTTCTTCAGGTACGCGTGTGAGCTTTCTTCTCGAAACCCCGTGCGATCTTTCATTTCAGCCTACCCGCCTCCGTTTTTTTTAAGGTGTGGTTTGATGCTTGGTAGCTGCTAGCTTGTAATAAAACCCGCAAGGTTTGTTTTCGCGCTTACCTGTAGTGTAGAGTGCTCACTACAGGGCGCTATTTACTTTTAGCAAATGTGTTCTTGTGTCTCTCAGCTACATTTAGTGCGAGTACTGTCGGTGTTGGACTTCTACCAATTGTGCCTTTTGCCAGTGGTTACTTGTGACTCGTTCTTAGCCATTGTGTGTGTGCTTGTTTGTATTCTTGCTCTCAGCTGAAGTGCGTGTCTTCTGCCTCTGCGGAGCATGCGTAATAGCGTTTCTGAGCACTTTTTTTTTCTTCAACATTGTTTTTGAGTGCTTTTTCCCTGTAGTGCACTACACCACGTGTAGCGAGTACAGGGAATAACCAGTGCCTTTTCCCCCCACGATAACCACCAGCTCTGCCGGGAAGTGTTTTTTTCCAGAACTCAGCCAACTAGTGCTTTACGCGAAAGTGTGTGTGTGCGAGTGGGTGTGTGCGCGGGTGTGTATGTGTGCACGACCCACAGACCTCAGTCAGCTCCCCTGCACGACCATGGACGACCAGAACAGGTGCAGACCTTCCGAGGACGCGAAGGCACTCGCGCAAGCTACGATGCCGCCACCTGGAGCACTGCCGGCCTGACCTGTGCGAAACCCCAAGCACAAACGTGGCGCAAGTTTTGGTGGCATTCCTTTCGCCAAGCTGGAAAGCCTGCCATCTTGGACTCTACAGGAGTCCAGATAGAACGTGGTCATGGCATGGAAGACTGCTGCCGCAGATGCTGTACGACACTTGCCGAAGGTCCCGCGTGGAGTCCCCATGTCTACCAGTGCCCCTGTTGCTGCGGAAGAGGAGATGGACACGTCCCCGCACTCAGGACAGCAGCAATGACAAAGCAGACACAAGGCGCAAGCTGATCCCAGCCAACCCTCAAGGAGAGAGTGACACCAGTGCCGACAGCTGGGATTCCCGGCTGTCCTTTGATTCCCAATACACCGAGGACACCGAATGTTCACCAAGCAGCACTACCATCGGGGTGGCCTCGGTGATCCAAGTAGACCCCCCTGCTGTGACCACAGGCACTCCAGGCGTACCTGCCGTTGATTTTCCTGAAGGAAATGCAGAATGAATGGACGAAGCGCTTCGCCACGAGACCGTGTCCCCTTACCCTGCCGCAACTTTACTGACGGATGCCACAGGTGCCCATACCACAGGGAAACCTCGGAGGAAGAGGAACAGGATTCGGCGCAGGAGGACTGTACCTGTTTTGCAGAGTGCAGCGGTTTCCCCACCCCCTACTGGGAGCCAGTACATGCAGACCAACAACACGGCTCGACCCCCCGCGCGCCGCACTGCCCTAAGACATGTAGCTCTTCCTACCAGTGAGACAGTTGACGATGAGGGCTTTCAGACAGGCCGCTCCAAGGGTGCCCTTCGACGTACCAGAAAGCTGACTTCAGCAGCTCTTCCCGTAGACCCTGCGTTGGTGGGGACGGTGCTCTACCGGCCTGCTTCCGCTGGAGGCTCGTTTCGGAACTGCCCCAGACTGACCATAGCCCAAGCACTCTCGCTGCACCCTGGAGTTGCTGCGATCCGGGTAAACCAACATTGCAACATGGTAGCAGTGGACGTGACTTCCCAGGATTGCCTTGATCAGCTCTTGGCCCTCACAGAGCTCAAGGCAATTCTAGTGACCGCCAGGCAGCCTGCAGACCGCCGAATCAGTATGGGATTCCTCCACGGTGTGGACAGCGACTCTGCTGACGAGAACCTGCTGTGTGGACTCCAGTACGCTGTACGGGTCCTTTCGGCTTCCAGAGAAGGCCGTACCGTCACGCTGCGCTTTGAAGGCCCAGTTCCCCCAGACCACCTGACACTGTTCCGAGTACGATTCCCAGTCCGACCAGCCAGACCATGGTCACAGGCCGGAAAGGCCACGTGAGGGAGACCTGCAACTGGCCAGACAGCTGCATCCGTTGCGGCCGGTCTCATCCAGGAGAGTCTGACTGCCAGCGTCTCCGTTGTGTGAACTGTGGTGGCCCTCATCGTGATGACACACCAGACTGTCCTCACTGGCAGGAGCAGAGACGAGTGGCTACGATCATGGCCTCTTCGACAACAGCCCTCTCCAGACGAGCAGTCGCGGCAGTTTTACGGGAAGAGACGAGGGAGGTCCAGTCCTATGCCAGTGCAGTGAAGGGCCACGCGGCATCAGCCAGCCCAACCCCAGCACCACGCAATTTCCGCCGGCCAATCCTTGCTGCCGCAACCAACACTCCAGCTGAGCCTGCAGCCCCGGCTGCTCCTGTTGTCCGACCTCCTGCTCGTGTGTCCACGCCTGCAGCCGCCACCCCCAGGGCCCAGCCAGCTGAGACCTCTGACCCGACACTTCTAGTGAAACAACTTCTGGGCCCCCTTCTGCTCTCTTTGCAGGCAGTCACTGCCTTGCTTCCACCAGAGCACCCGCTTCGTGCCATCTGCCTGCAGGCAGGGACATGGCAACAGAACAACTTTCATGGCTAGTCCTCCCACCAGGCGACAACAGCCCCGACGCCCGAGCGTCCTCCAGTGGAACGTCCACTGGCTGGGACCACGGAGAGACGACCTCGTACAACACCTGTTTCACAACGACTACGACGTCCTCACACAACAGGAGGTCTACGCCCAGGCAGAGCAGCTCTGACTTCCAGGCTACGTCGCTACCGCAGCCAGACCAGCTGCACTCTGACCGACTCCAGAGCTGCCACTTGTCTGTACGACAACCACCCACAAGGACTTTCCCGCTGTGCCATCTACGTGAAGCGGGACCTGCTACAGGCGGAGGTATTCGTGGCCGACCTGGTCGGAGGGCCCTTCGAGTGGTGTGCCGTCCGTGTCCGCCTCGACGAGTTGACACTGCAGTGGCCAGCGTCTACATCAGACCCAAGGAACCCTGGCACCTCGGATGTCTTCGGCAGCTTCCGCACCAACTGAGGAAGGACTGCTGTGCGGAAACGTCAACGCCCACTATCCAGCTTGGGGCAGCCGCAGGACTGACGTACGAGGGCGAGAGGTGCGAGACATCCTGCTGCAGCTTGGCCTGGTGATCCTGAACACAGGGGCCGTCACCTACCTGCATCGCAGAGCCAACACCACCACCACAGCCATAGACCTCAGCGTGGCCACGGAGGGTTGCTGGTCTGGTCTGGAAATGGCCTGGTCGCCATTTCCGGACACTTGGGGTTCGGACCACCTGCCCATCCTACTCACCCTTTTCCGAGGCAAGGCCCCCAGGAATCGAGAGTACTGTGTGGTAGACTGGCGGGTATACCGGAAGCTGTTCAGGCAGGACACGGGTAAAAAGAACCTCATGCAGCTGGTGGCTGACAGTGCCCGGGCTGCAACCGTCGCTGTCAAGGCGCAGCAAGGGCAGCCTGTTCCCGACATCCGACACCGAGCCTTGAGAGCAAGCAGCACGGAGGTGGGCAGAACGCCAGGCTCTAATGAAGGGACAACCAGAGCTCTGGACAGTGTTCCAGAAGGTCGACGCCGCCTGCGTCTCCATCGACCGATCATGGGACGGCACCAAGGCCTGGCGCCTGCTCAAGTGTCTGCTGATGATTCCACGGCCGTTCAATCAAGTGATGTCTCTGGCCGTCCAACTTTCCATCCAAGCAGCGGACCTGGCAGAACAGCTGGCTGACGAGTTTTCTGCAAGGGACATTGCCTAGCTCCCTGCTGCTCCAGCCCTTGCTTCCCTGCAGTATCCTGCCACTTGCCACCATCCTGGGTGGACAGCCGCACAAGTACAAGAGCTGTGCTGCGCACCCACCAGGAAGTACGAGTTTGAGGCTGCCCTTGCAGGATCGAAAAGACAAAGTGCCCCGGGAGATGATGGTGTCACCTTCCAGATGCTCCGTAACCTGGACGGAGCTGGCCGCCAGCACCTGCTCGAGTCTGGAGCAATGGGATCCTACCAGAGTAATGGCGCACTGCGGTTGTCGCCCCGATCCTGAAGCCCCGGAAGAAAGCCATGGCCCTCTCCTCGCACAGGCCAGTCTCTCTCACCTCGGCTCCCTGCAAGGTACTGGAGAAGGTGGCCTTGGAGCGACTTGAGTGGATTGCTGGCCAACTCGAGTTCTTCCCAGAACAACTGACTGGCTTCCGACGCCACCGGTGCACAGCCGACTCCATCTCGGACGTCGTCGCCACCCTTGAGGATGCCAAGAGCTGTGGTGACGTGGCCATGCTGCTCCTGCTGGACGTGGAGAGTGCCTTTGACAGTCTCCCACACGAGGTCGTCCAGACGTCCCTGGACTGGACGTTGACGGGTGCCTCCGTAGCTTCGTGACTGCCTTCCTGACCGGCAGGACCTTCTGGGTTAGAGTCGGAAAGGAGACCAGCAAACCCAGGGACATCACTGCAGGTGTACCTCAGGGCTCCGTGTTGAGCCCCTTCCTGTTCAACCTGGCGATCGCAGGGCTCCCCGCTTCTCTTCCGACAGGCACCAGGTTCGCGGCCCGCTGCTCCGTCTACACCGACAACATGGCACTCTGAGTCCGGGGACCGAGGGGGTCCATTCCAACCATCAGGACGTCACTATAGGTGGCCCTGGATGCAGTGTCCACCTACCTGAGTCGCATCGGACTCAAGGTCTCCGCAACCAAGACTGAGGCCCTGCTGATCCACCCGCTGGCCGCAGCACGACGCTACGTGAAGCAGCTGAGGGTCGGCAACCGCAACCTCCCTTGGAAGCTGGCAGTGAAGTACCTCGGGCTCACCATCGACCACCGTCTCACCTGGGTCCCAGCTGCCAAGGTCGCCTGCACACAGGTAGGACGTGTCCAGGGAGCCAACAGCAAGCTGCAGCAGCGTGCACGCGGCTACTCGACCAAGCTGGCGCTTCGACTCAACCAGGCTTCAGCGTGCTCAGTCCTGCTGCACGCCTTTTCACTGGTGGCCATGACGCCTGCTAGGAGACTGGACCTGGAGGGACATCACAGGAGAGCAGTGAGGGCCATCCTGGGGCTCCCCAGGTACTCCCGTGCAGCGACCCTGGCCGAGACTGGAGAGTGGCCCCTGTCCCTGCGCATGCTCCAGCGTGCTCTGGGGCACGTAGACCCCCTACACCGTGCTGCCGACGGCAGAACCCTCCTGGAGCGACTTCGCGGCCAGCAGAGGTCACGGATGGGTGGTCTCTGTGCACTCTATCACCAGATGGTCCCGGACCAGCGAGTCCCGGTGGCCCCTCAACCACCCCACCACCAGCCGCCTGAGGTCCACCTGTACCTGAACGGTGTAACCAAGCGCCGAACGCCTGCTGCAGCACTGCAACAGGCCGCCGTCTCCAAGCTCCAGCAGCAACTGGCAGGGCGGCTCCAGGACTTCACTGACGGATTCGTCATGCCAGACGGCTCAGCGGCGACTGCCCAAGTTATCCCATGCCGGACCATTAGCAGACAGTGGTGACTACCCTTCCCGGCGAGCTCGACGGCCGCGGAGCTGGCAGGGCTACAATTGGTGGCGAACCTGCTGGCCGAGGACGTTCTGGCTGAACCGGTCGCAGTCCTGTGTGACAGCAAGGCAGCCCTGCAGACGCTGGCCAACCATCGCCATGCCGGGCTCACGGGCAGTGTCATGAAGCCTAGGGCAGGTCGCACTCCGCCCTGAGAAAGACTAGTAGATAGGCCGGTAATCTATTTTAAGAAATGTCGATGGTGGCGTTCAGAAAGGTACAAGCGGCGAGCCAGGTTTGGAGGGGGAAAAGGAGGCGCGTCACCCCAAGGAAAGGCACGATTCAGTTTGACAACTTCAGGAAGGCGAGCTTGTTCGAAGGGTCGTCGAAAGATAACAAAAGCTAAAAACCTCGTCGGGGCGAACACAAAAGGACAATGGCCCCAGTTTTCCTCCAGTTTCTGGAGCACCTGTCACATCCCTGTGGAGAGCTGGCCGAAGGGCCGAATGAGGTATGACAGCAGGACACGTTTGTGCGTTGTGCAGCCTCTGGAGTGCTCGAAGACCGCTGGGACCACGACCCCATTGTATGCGATTAAAAGCACCATGAGAAGAGGCTCCACGGCCAGTTTGAGTAACTCTTGCACAGGTGTGTTGAAAATTGTTACTCAGGTTTACATTGGAGATGCAAATGTGAGCTTAATGTCTCCATAGTAGGCGATTATTGGCGGCCGTCAACAAAGACGGATGTTAGAACAATTGTAGCGCTCGCTTGATCCGAGTTTGTTCAGCATCCGCGTGCTTGACCGATGCTCTCCGCGGGACAGAACCGATTAAAGTGGCCAGCGATGAAAAGAAGGAGGCAGCCGTTTTATGTTGGCACGACAGCGGCAACGAGTATGATGCGCTCTACTCGAGCAAGAATTTGGGTTCTCGAGAGATAAGTTACTGCGCTTTAGAAAAGGAGTGCGCTTGCATTGTGTAGGCCATTCATCAGTTGCAGTGTTATCTCCGAGGTGCTAAATTTAAAGTAGGGACATACCATTTTCCCCTTACGTGGCTGTGAACCGTGACATCGAAGAACAGTCGCTTTGTGAGTTTGAGCTTGATTCTTCAAAAATATCATTTTGACATTAGGTATAAGGGAAAATTGAAGGGAAACGCTGACGCGCTCAACTGCTCTTTCTAAGCCATTCTGGGGTGCTCTTGATGTATCAAAATTGACATTTTAGTTCTTTTCGTGCAACTTATTATGTGAAGTTTGTAATACCCCTGTCACACGGGCACTTAAAGTCTTTTAAGTAAGCGGTCTTTTTCCGAAAAGGAGTTCCTGACAGCAGACACACGGCACAGAGCGGAAGTCCTTTTCAGAAGTGGTCTTTTTCGTAAACTGAGTTTGTCGATCTCTTTTACGGCTCCGAATGAGTAGCCTCGAAACCAGTAGGCGCCAGCAATTTTCGAGTCGTGGAAAAAAAGGGCGAATGCTTATTTTTCTGTCACCAAAACTCTTTGTAAAAACAAATTTCATATCCTGCAGAAGGTGTATTGAACTCTTTTAATGGTTATTTCATTTTCTGCTTTCGTGAGCAGCTACAACGCGTCGGCAATATTACGTGGGGACGCTCGGTCTCGCGCCGAGCCATTTTGCACAAGCGAGGAAAGCGTGGCAGTCGTGTGTCTGCCCGTCATCCAAGTGGTCAAGGTTGTATAGGGCAATGCCGACTCGCTTCTCAGGAGTGATGGTTTCACGCATGCTGGTGCACTGTCTTTCAAGCTCACTGCGCAAGCTCTCCACAGTGGTGCCCAGTGGTGCCAGACGGACTTGTGCACGTCGCTAGTTATGGGAATGCTTCCTTAACTAGTGCAACAAACTTTCACATTAGTGTTTCTTCATCTCTTATTCTTAAATTTATTTGAAGAAACGAGCAGTGCAACAAGTCTTTAATTTGTGCATCGTGATACATTGTTTAATTTTCATTGCTTTTCTTTTAACTGCTAGCGCCACGCTTTCGCTAGCGTCCTGGAACGAAAACACTAAAAGGAGATCGTTGCTGCCGTGTGTCTGCGCCGCAACACCTCTTTGTTAAAAGTCTTTCAACTTCGTAAAAGACCACTTACTTAAAAGACTTTTTGCACGCCCGTGTGACACAGGTATAAGGTAGCACGTCTGGTTTCTCAGCTCAAGTGAGTCCTGAAAGATTGAGTGTGAGCTTTTGTTAAAAGCTAGTGAAGAAAATTGGTCACCGTCATTTTTCTCTTTTTGCTTGGTTTGTTCGAAGGGGGCTGAGTGCTTGCTTGTGCATGTGGTCCAGTTTCAGAGACGCTGTCCAAGTTTTCGGAAATTACTCCGACAATACGACAAGCGAAGACGAGTTCCTGGCATTCAACAACGGACCCTTTTGTCGTCCCTGTGAGCAGCAGCGGTGACTGCTGCCCTCTGTGACTCATTTAGCGAGGGGGAAGCTGTTATGACCGTCAACAGTAGGCGCTATGCTGTCACTGAAAAACGTGGCCGGGCAGGGCTCCCACGCCTGGATCCCAGTTCTTTTGGAACCAGCGTCCAGCAGCAGGGAGCGACAAAGAGATTAGAAGACGGTACGTGAGCCTTAGTCCCTACAAGCGATTCCTCCGGGCCGGCTTAATTAGCGAGACGGCGAAGCCGACCAACTGCACAGGTCGTGTCTCCACGATTCAAGTGTTTACTCCTTGGCTGCGCTTCCTATGAAAGGCGGAAGAAGCAACTGAACCGCCAAATTGTTCCCGGAAGGAACCCCATTTCCCCTATCCTCAGAGCATTGCGTCAAGAGGGGCAATAACTATTCGGCGGACCATGTGCTACTGAATTATGCTCTGTGGGCGGTGTATTGTGTGTGTGTGATATACGTCCCAATCAAGGAGGAGGAGCTCGAAAGGGTTTAAAACGACGCTGCAGAGTCCAGGACATCGCTCTGAACCATGTAACGGTTCAACCACCACGCTCGTGGTTTGTGAACTCCTAACCTTATGCTGTAAATAAGTGTAAATAGTGCCATAAACCTGTTTGTTTTTCGTATCCCCTTCTTGTCAGCATTCGTTTCCTCCACCCGAAGCTCCGCCGCTACCACAAGAGACCGGGCAGACCCCTGTCTGCAACAACTGGTGATCAGCGCTGGGATCCGAAGCGACAACTGAGGTGAACAGCGCGGAGAGCCGCAACAGCGCGGACAGCCGCAACAGCACCATGTCGTGCCTAAACTGAAAATCATATGTTTTCCTCAATCCGAAACAAATTTACTGGTTCCCTAGCAATCGTCAAGCCAGCGACTGGTTACATCAGCAAAGTGCCCTTCGCAAAACGTTTCTTTCAGCGCCGTTGTCAGTTCAACGATTTTCCTTAGGGTGCCTGTTCCAAAAATAATCATTGTTCCAGTCTTCCGTTGTTACATTTCGTCGACACTTTTCTGTCTGATCATTGTTAGTGCTGTTGCTTGTATTATCAAAAGGTGAAGACAAAAAAATGAAAATGTGAGCACAACTGTGGTGCATTGTGTCGTGCAGTGAAAGTGCAGTTCAATTTATGTGCTTGCTGAAAAACTGCTCATGTACTATTTTACTAATTTTTTAAAGTTTGTTTCAGACTTTAAAAGGATGACTGGAATCGATGCAAAACAAAAAATCAAGCTCACAATCAATCTGCTTCTTTCTCTGGCACAAAAACGTGATGTGTCATGACGACGTCTTTCAAGGAATTATGAATGCAACGCAACAGGAAAGTCATGTACTTCGAACCAGACGTAAGCTTACAAAAACTTTCTGAAAATTAGACGAGCTATCACATCTTTCATTAAGTAGAATGAATTAAGGTGATTGAAATGTGTATGAGAATTGCAGTCGGATTAAGTGCATAATATACTTGTTGCACATAAAATACACATGCACATAAAATACAATGCACATAAAATACACCAGGCGAAATTAGCACGTTTTCCTTTCAGATCATCTTCAAGCATGTGGAACAGCTCTGCGAAACAAAAAGCAAAGCCTCATCTAGCCTCCACTCAAAGCTGAATTCATGATCCCCAGCCACTCGAAAATGTGAATTTTGGCATGTCTTGTGCCTTATTCAACTGAAGTGCCTCAGCTGCTCCAAGACTTTTGGTTGAGCCGAAGAAAGTTGAAAAGAAAATCCTGTCGTGCACCTTCAAGTAGAAGCACTTAAAACCCAGCCTCAAAGAGAAAACTAACATTGCCACAGCTTGTGCCTTGGCTGCTCTGAGGTTTCTGGTTGAGCAGAAGATAGTTTTAAAAAAGCAATCTTCTCCCTTGTCTAGACACGAAGCACGTAAACCCCAGCCCCTTTGACAAAATGAATGTCGGCAAAAGTTGTGCGATATTCAACAAGTGTCCAGCTGCACTGAGGCTTATGATTAGGCAAAATAATGAAGACAAGAAAGCTTTTATACTGCTTGGTTTTTAGATGAAGTGTTCGGAAGATGTTCTCCAATGACATCGAGGGCACCAAACGTGGTTTAAAGTGATTTGTGTTTACAAAAGGCCAAGGAGAAAAAATATTTCTTGAGGATTCTGACCAAAGCAGGCCTAATGAATCCTGGGAACCTGTGAAGACTGGCATGGTCATAAGATTAAATCTTCACCAGTTGCATGTGAGGTGTAAAGGCCTAAAAGTGCCTGCTGTTAAGACGTTTCTCTCAGAATGCCTTGAATATCTTTAGTGCTACTGGTCAAGAGATCAAATGCAGTCAGCGCCTGGCGATGAACGCATGAAACGGCGAAGTGTGGATGCGGGTCAGCTGTGGCCGCTTTGGCAGCGTTGTATCCAGTGTTTCTTCTTATCGAAGTCACCATGAAAGTCGATGACGGTTTGGTAGACGGCGAGTAACCTGTCAGCATCTTATTCTTTGTTTTTGGCAATGAAAATTCGTAACATGGATCATCATTGTTCGCAAGTGCATCGATGTGAAGCACACTGGCTCGACACGACCACGCAAAAAGTGCTTGTCACTGTTTAAAGCGTTGTAAAGCTAAACAGTGCCCTTGTCTTTGAGCACCATTCTTAATCATGTTGCAGAAATTGTCAGATGTCTCGTTGAACGCGACGGGGTCATTGCAGCAGGCGATATTGTTCAATGTAGCGTTGTCGTGTCCACGTGCTCCTCTGACGGTCCTCTGTATATAATCGCATTCGTGCTTGAATTGTCCGGGCTTGCAAAGGATACTGATTGAGTTGACCTGAAGTTGGCCAGCAATGCGAACATAGCAGAACTGAACTGCACATGCCCTGCATGGTAAGTAGTACCAGTGTCTCACAACTACTTTTCATCGCGCTTAGGGCCAACGCAAATCAAGTTCTGCAACACAGTCACTCTTAACAGTGTTAAGCCCCAATCAGAATCCACTCATAACGGTAGATCTGAGGCCTGTGCCAAACTCGATCTGGATAATTTAGACTGTGCAGCAGAGACCAGTGTTGATATATATTGAGAAATCCTATTGGTAGCGGCCCTGATCGCAACTAAAGGGCCCGTATACGTCGGGAAAAGGCACATCAAGGACCAGCGCCAGTTTAGCAGAAACCCAGCTGCTTGAAAAGCTAGAGCAACGTTGAACTCCAGTCTAGCGACCCCTCAGTCACCCGTCTCGATGCAAGACATCTGGGCGCCGGAAGCTGTCCCAACTCTACCCCGCCATTCAACGCGAACAAGACACCTTCCGGATCGACTGGGCTTTTCAAGGGATACGAGATGTAGCGTGGTTGATAAACTGCTATCCCCCGCATGTTTTCTTATATCTTGTTAGAAATCTCTGATGTACTCGGCCAGAACTCCTGTCCGGACTCGCGTGGTTTTAAAGTCTATATAAAAGGCAAAGTGCCAAGCAACAAACAGTTCAGTTCGTGTGGCTATTACGGTGCGTTACTTGAGAGTACAATTACATATACTGGCGCATATGCAAAATTTCCAACACGCACTGTTACAGGCACTGAGGATGAATACGAAGAGCAAAACCAGCTGCTTCAAGAACTCCTGAACTCAGCAAAGGAGTACAATTACAAATAGCGGGGTATACGCAAAATTTCCGCCAAACACTGCTCAGATGGCGCTGCCTGCCATTCTAGAGACGATGCAGCTGCTGCGTACACTGTGGCTTGAGAGTACGAGTAGTGGGGCTCTGAGCAATGTGACTTGTGCCAAGGATAGAAGACAACGTCAAAAGCATGATAAATTAGAATTTCATACATACGAGCACAACAGATGAGGCTGCAAGCATTGCGAGTCATTCTTAGGGCAGGCAATAGACTATGTGAAAAATGGGGTAAGGCCAAATTAAAGGGGGGGAGGATAAGAAATATGTGCCTCCACAACACTCCAGAAAAGCTTATAGAGGCACATATTTACATTTAGTATTAAAGACTAACGTTTAGAGAAACAGAACAAGTACTCCTGCGCCGACTTAAAATCAACGTTCCTGGGCACACCACGGCCACGCACGCTGTTCCCGTCACTGTTAGCTGCAACCTATTATTTCCGCCACTCCCCAAGCAACTCAGAACATAATCGAGCGCAACGAGAAGCTAGAGCCAAGGAAATTCACAAGCGCTTCCCTTCTAATTCTCCCACAGCCAATGTACACGATGCCGAATAAGCAGACTATTCAGCTTCCGCATTAGCCGTTGAGTATATTTTCTCCGATTCTAAAACTGAAATTCGTAATTTCTCTACTCTCGAAACTCATTCTCCGGCTGCCAGAATTCTCGAATTATCTTCTCTGCATGATCTCCTCATCACCCTCCTCTGGGTCCCTGTGCACTGTGGTCACGCAAGCAACACGGGTGCTCACACCACAGCCGAACACTCGCCAACCGGGCTCACAGTGACCCGCCTTCGGTTCAAGGTGCCAGTATCGACTCTGCAGCTATCACAGTGTCACACTCTTTTACCCGAATTCCCGCCTAACATACACACCCCACCGCATAAATCTCTCTCCAGAAGCAACCAGGTATTGTGGCGCAGACTTCAAATGGCCACAGTGACAACTCCTTTCCTTCTCTCCTTTTTTTACGCATGGCGGAACCTCTCCTCAATGCAACATGTGTACTAGCACCAGAGCCAACTTTCATCACGTTTTCTGAATTGTCCGAACAAACCCAAGCCGCCGTGGCAAGGGCCAGAACACCAGGAGCAATGGGAGGCTGCTCCACGCAGCTTGCAACCAGGTTACAGCTTCAGACAGTGAGCTGGGCCAGAAGGGTCGCCGAAGCACAGATGTGTCTGGCAACCAGAGTGGCCCGAGGGCCCATCGTCAACTTGCTACTACTTCCCCTGCCCCACCTCGCCACACCCCCTTCAAATGATTCTTTCATGGATTCATAAATCTGCTTTCCTACCTACCTTTCCTTCCAGCACATCTCAAAAGTGCAAAAATATAGACCTGCCCTCACAAGTAAGCTACTATGCTGCCCAAAACAGTATATTTTGACTTCAAACCATAACATTACCCTCAATGTTATTGACAGATTCCTTTCTTATAGAATAATTTATCAATAACGGTGACCAGGAAAGAAGGGCTCCAGTGACTTCAGGGTGCAAAATGGAAAGAAATGTAAGATGTAAGCAGAGGAAAAGGTTGCCACAAAGGGCACGCTGACATATTCTATTGCTCACTGTGAGATGCTCAACATTTCCAATCAGGTCTATATGACTTATTTAGTATAATTACATGCAGTAGCTTTTCATACATTCTTACAAAGCACTCTAGACAATGTTACATAGCAAGAAATGTTTTAGCTTATTTCAGCTATGCACATAAGCAAACCAAGTAGTAAAATGATTGCTCTTTTTGTATTAATTGATGCTTAACAGTTTGCCAAAGCTGCCTCGTGACTGGCGTGAAGTTCCAAAAAGGCACTCAGCTTGGACGTGTCATGAAGCTAAGCTAGTATACGAACATTGTGAAATAGTTTCGAGCTCAAGGAGTTCTGCTTGCCAGGACAAGTCGACGGTCTTCGACGTGAATATAAAAGCTTTTATAGCCATGAAGCAAATAAGGAAAGGACAGACAGACCTTAACGACTTTTGGGCAACTATGAATGTTTCCCATCGTGGCCTGCACCATCCAACTTTCCAGATGTACGTGAAGGAATTGAGGGAACCACAGGAACAGACTTTGGAAAAATGCAACGCAGAATCGGCTTCTGCCGTGAAAAAGCGTGCAAGGAGATGGACCCAAATTTCTGCAGGGATATCACAGTGAACTATGATGGGACCTGGCACAAGCATGGACACACAACCCACATTGTGAAGTTGATCATGCAGTCATCGAGCGCCACACAGGCCTCATCTTGGAAGCCATAGGATTGTCTAATCAATGTCTCGGCTGTCGCTTAGGACCAAAACCCAAGGACAATGGCTACGCAAGCTGGTTGGAGCAGCGCGTGTGCCAAAAGAACACCAAACCAAAGTCTGGGATGATGGAGGATGATGCACGGATAACTCTATTCTTAAATTCTGTTGAAACACAACCTCCGTTACAAGACCATTGTATCTGATGGAGATAGTGCTACATTTCATGCCCTTGAACAAGAAAATGTTTAGGGCTGGTCCCTATCATCAAAGAAGAATGCCTCAACCATGTGCAGAAAAGGATGGGCACAGCCCTGCATGATTTTGTACAGAAAAGTGAACAGCCGCTAGGAGGAAAGGGCAAGTTGACAAAAGCCCTTATTGATACACTGATAAATTATTATGTTTAGGCCCTGTGGAACACTTCTATTGATGCGGCCACAATACAGCATGTAATGATGGCATTATTTTATCACGTCACTTCTACTGACGTAGAGCCTCATCATGACTTTAACGTGGAAGGTGCGGACTTGTGGTGCTGTTGTAATGCGAGCAAGGGGAATGGTGTGCCACCTCCAAAGCATAAGTACAATCTTCCAGGATACATTGCAAAAGCATTGCTGTCTGTATATCAGCACCTTTTGCAGGCTTCCCTTCTGCAATGCTGGTTAGGAACAAAGACACAAAATGCGTCAAAATGGTTCCACTCTATCTTATGGTCCTTCATGCCCAAGGAACAGCATGCATCTTTGATAGCTGTGGAGACAGCACTGCGCAAGGCAGTTCTGAGATACAACGCCGACTGCTACAGGGCCACCAGAGATGACGTCGGTAGGGCTCACACCTGGCCATATAACTGACGGGCTGCGGAGAAAGACTTTACCCATCTCAAAAAAAGCTCAGAAACGGATGCAAGACAAGCAGAAACTGTGGCAATGGAAAAGAGTCCCAGAAGACACATCTAATTACTGTGCAGAGTCACTTTAGACCAAAATATAAGTTCGAAACTTTCGAAGATCGCTTTCTCCGAATGACTTTTTTTGGCCAGTGAGGTTGTTTAGTCCATCAGTGCCATGTTATAAATAAATCAGTTGCTGCTCGGTTTTGGGCTGCTGGCTCTTATGCGGCCAAGCACTCTAGAGCACCGTTCCTTCGTCCCCACGTTGACGTCTTGGACATCTATGTCAATATACCAGTGAGCTTTCAGCACTGAAGTGTGAGATCTTAATTTATAACTCCATGCAGGAAACATCCAGACAATGTGCGACACGTGTCTCACAGCGAGTGCAAGTGTGACAATTTGTGAAGCAGAGCTATTGACAATACAGAAAGCCATTAAGTTATGAGATCTTCACAAAACTACTAACTTGCAGAATGCACCGTCCAACTCCATATGTCATCTGTAAACGGACAACCCAGCATATAGGTCCAGAGTATTTTAAGCTTTTGTTTCACAAGAGAAAATCTGCAAGAACATATTATCAGGGATGCCTTACCAACTACTAGCGTTAAATTTTTTTTCCAGGCATTCCAGTAACCGATTCACCGATTTCTTACAAATACCACTATATATATTTCTGAGATGTCATTTGTAGTTTCATTACTTGAAGTGTGCACTGAACATCGCAGTTGTAGAGGTTTTACGAGGTTCGGAAAGACAAGCGACTATGTGCGTGGTGTTAAAGAAGCCAACAACACTAATATGGCAGTGAAGAGCTTGTCTTAACAAATCATGCATGCTGACCACGTCAAGCTGCAAGTAAGTTTGTTTTACTTAAGCAAGTGACCTTCACTTTGTGCAGCTTGCTCAGGATGCAACGTGCACCAGCAGAAGCATGCCTAAAATCACAACTGAAATCATAAAAGCAGTTTTACTGTGTAATGAAGATGATCGAAAAGTAGCCTTTTCCCTTCTGCTTCTTTCAAAATCTACTACTGCACTGGGTCAAGATTAGTTTTCTTGTGAATCGTTTTATTGCCCTGTGCTGTCTCCTGTTCCCTTGTTTGCAGACAACATTCCCTTTGTAAGAAATAAGCAGCTTGCCACCATCTCATGCCATCGAACACTTTGAGAGCACGGAATACTCTATGACTACACTTCTTAAGCACATCGATAGGAGAATGACTCAAATTATTTATGCCATTTTCGATGAGGCTAGGAGATGACTGCCGTTTTAAAAAGTTTGACACCATGTGACATCTCCGAAAGCGGGGAGTAGACCTCGGGCCTTTCTACGTGTTTACGTCCATTTCTTCAACACACACATTAGAAGAAAAAAATAAAACTTCTGGGGTTACGAATGCGCATTTCCGAGTGGTGTTCCTGTAAGATTTTCATCGAGGGTTTTCACAGGCCCACCGCGCAAACACCAGGACCGGGTGGCGGCTCCTTGTATTTGTCTACGGACACTACGGTGGTGATGCACCGTGCACGCCCTTCAGTTTTATGGCATGGGGGTGGCGAAGCGCCTTTCGTTGGTTCTGTTCTTGCAACCCTGCTGTAGCGCCTGTGTCGGGCCAAGCCTGACATTTCGCCAGCCTCTGTGGCTCTTGGGCTCATTACTGCAGTCTCCCCGGGTGACCACCCGCGGCGTTCTAGGACGAAGAAGCGGCGACTGCAGAGAACTGTGCGGGAGACACCGGGTTGGATGCATCGAAACTCAATCTGAACATCGGGTGGTCGGGCATCGGAAACTGAAGCAATTGGGGCGGCTAGGGGCTTTTCAGCGCGGCACTCTAAACTCCGTGCGTCAGCAATTAGACGGTGTGCTTTGTCTGGGCGTTGGGGCTCCTGGTTGCCCATATTTCACTTCTCATCAGTCAGCTCGCCCGTTTCTCTCTCTAAATTTGGAGCTTTTACATTCTCATTTGCTCTACTTTGCTTAGGAAAGAGCTTTCCACGGGTGCGGGCCGCGGGAGGGGGGGGGTGCCGTCGAAGCTAATGCACTCCTACCTCCTACCCACAAGAAAAAAGAAAATATGTCGCATCGATAGTGGCAATAGGTTTGGTGTCACGGAAGGGTGCAGTCAGAACTCTAGAAAAGTGGCTGCAGGACAATGAGAGGAGAAGAGAAGAGAGGTCAAGAGAGTCGTGAGTAGCTGGACATTGTTACAGGCGGCTTGAGAGGGATCCCCTAGGGAAGTTTTGTCGCTCGATGCCCTGAAAAATGAATTTTTAGGTTTACAGGTCACAAAGAAGACCGTGAGAACGACCCAAGAGACGAATTGGACATTGACGCCAAGAACCAACCTTGAACCCCAACACAAGCAGCCAACTCCAAGGCCCGGACAACATGGACCTTTCGTGAGACGAACTTCATCTATCTCCTTTACTTAGATGAGCTTTGCGGGAAGAGATGCAATGCGTTGAGACATTGTGGTGTTTTATTAACTAATAACTTCATCATTTGTGTCCTCATGGGCCCCCTTTGTATTGATGCACCTTTGTATTGTCGCACTTATTTTGCTAATGTATCCTGTGTCCCACCCGAGTGTTTTATTTATGTATTATAATTTTGTGCAGCAGAATTGTTGATTGCGGGCAGTGTGTGTGTACACCATTTGTACTTGCTAAAATGAAATTCATTCGTAATTAAGACAACGTTGTGGTGTCTCTTACTTCCCGGCCCCAGCACAAATCCCTATGTGTAGAAAGTTGTTCAGACGCATAGGCAATAGGCAACCGAGAAAAGGGGCTGAGTGGTCTTCCCTCTCTTTGGTGGTTGGTGGCATAGCGGGGACGTCTCACCATGCTTGCACTGCCACACGAATCCCTCCAGTGCTGGAAGTGTCGGTTACCTTACACAAGGTGACCATCACCTCCCGCGAGGACCTCCTAAATGACCTGACTTCGGAGGAAATGGCCTCCTACAAAGCCTTGATGGCATGTGAGTCATTTAATGAGCTTTGCATTCAGACTACTTACCATTCAAGTTGTCCAAAGTAACAATTCAGAAAGCACTTGGTAAGTATACTGCTAACAGTGTTCGTTTCATTACATTTATGTTTTCTATGCAGGTGGTACAAGGAATGCAAGGTGCGAATCAGGAACACTGAAGTGCATACCATCTTGCAGACCCGCAGAGGCCGGAAAGAAGTAATGCACAGCATCCTTAAACCCTGCTGTTTTTTCTTCTGTCAGGGACGATTTAAGGCATGTTTCAAGATTCTTGAATCTAAGCAATATGATTGACTTGTTTGTGCTCTGTGTTATGAATATGTATAGAGGCGGTGGCTAGGAAGGACTGTGATCAGCACCGTGGTGTGACAGCAACAGAGGTAAGCCCTTCACTTTAATTGAGACTAACAGAACAGTTGAGTCATTCCATGCCAAGTGTCCCAGCTATGGTGCTTGCAAATCACATTTTTTCCTGATGAAATTTATACCGCTTGCCTATACTACATTGAGTATTCTGGCAAAACAATTTTGCTTGAAAAAAAAATTTCACAACTGCAGCGCTCCTTCAAACTTCCTTGCTTTTCCTAAAAACTGTGCATTGCGCAAAAGTGCATACAATGCGAATATAAATGCAGACCCTCCATTTTCAAAAATAATTCCCGTGCCTCATTCCTTTTGACCGATCCCTTTGTACATGCAGTGAGGCATGCTTGACCATAGGAAACTTGAGGTGCCACTGAGTGCGTCAATTGGTCATTTTCCCTACAGAACGGAATACTGACCCAGCAGTGATGCAATTTCAGGCACGCAGTCCGCCTTTTCACTTTCCTCTGCTGCCCTCTGCCGTTTTGTAGAGCCCGAGACTGCCAGAACGAAACCCTTTAAGATAAAGAGGCATCTCGCTACTTTTCACTATGGGAAGAGTGCTCTTTGCATCAGGCCTCCTCCTCGTGTCTCTATGACACGCGCTCATGTGGGGGAAGCCCTTCTAGGTCGTTGGTTGCACGTCCATGACGTATCACTGATGTTGTGTCATGTTGCCAAAGAGGGCGGAGTCATGACGACTGGCTACGCCTTCCCCCTCCCTATGGCAGAGAAGGGTGGCAAGGCCACGTGATAATTCGAAACCAGTTGAAACGGACGTTCTAATCCCTGCAACTTCTTTATTACAGCACGTATTCACAAAATTTTTGCGGCAACATGTTCACATTGCAAAAGCGCACCTATTTTTCTTCACAACGATTCTTGGACCTCATGGTGGTTTACTGGCCATTCAAAGTTGTGTAAATATATGAAGTGTCGAACCTTGAAAGCAGCCTTACATGAAATGAGAGGAAACATTGTGCACAAACACGGGCAGACAGAAACAAGATGTGTATGCATAAAAAAAGTTGTGCTGAGAATTTTCTACGGCTCCTTTTTATAGTCTTAGTGTATGAAATAAGAACAATCATTTGTGTTCCGTTGGGCGCAAAAAATGCTGTTCCGCAACGCGACTAGTTTTTCAAATCAAATTAGGTGCTAACGCTGCTTTAACAAAATTTTTCAACAACCACAATGATAAAGGCTATTACTGTAAATTATCTTGAAGACTGCATTCGATTTCTAAGCAGAAGCACTTGCTATTTACATTTCCTGGAGCTCCTGACCAAGTGTCTGTGCCGAAATGGCGGTCTTCCATTGATCGTGCTGAGGCACTTGGCAGAGAGCTTCCATGCCCTTCACGTAGTTCTGGCAGACATTCACAAAAGGTACATTCCATCCACACAGAATATTGTCAACGACAAAAGACAGGCAAGACAGTTACCTAAGAAGCAATGAATTTGTACAGCAGCATCGATATACAAGTGTGACTGAAGACCATTCCAAATTCTGGAAGTACCACACCTAGATAATTTGGATGTGGTATTTTTATTACAAAAATAGAAGTGCTGGCTTCATGCCATGAGTGAACACAAAATAAGCAATACCGCCAATTTCAATGAAATTGCTTCCAATGAACACTTATTTTGAGCACGTAATAAACCCTTTTCATAATTGCAAGGCTAGCTTTCCTGCTATGCTGTTTGCCCGACTAATGTGGGTTAGTCACTTTCTGCAAACAGAGTGTTCAAGAGGAGTTTTGCACTGCGATATGAAAAATGTAGGATCAGCTCCTTTGACAAAAATGCACATAATAGACAAACCCAAGGATGTTCAACTAGAACCTTGTCTCCATTTGAAGCAGAACGGGTGCCGCCATTAATTAGTAGGGCAAATATGTAGCGCAGAGAAGCACACTTGTGGTTTATGAAAAGGGTCTATTGTGGTGAAACTTTTGCTGAACACTGCAAAGTGGCATGAAATCGTGGATAGGGTCTCAGAAATTATGCGGCAAGTACTGAATTTTCAAAGCACAAAAAAATAGGCCCAGCTCCTCTTGGTCTAGTTCCCATGAAATGGTGCAAAAAACAAAAGTAGCGCAACGTTTATTGCACGTTATCCGCAAGCTACCACAATGTGGCCAAATTTTTACAAACGTGCCGCTAGCTAAAACACTTCAATGATGATGAGAAAAATGTTAGAATTTTTTTACACTGCATTCTGTGTCTTCTTTTGGCATTTTTCTCTTCATTTCACCTCTGCACCGGTGTCTGCCCTTGTTCAGCACATCAATTGCAGTGTCACTCCTCTCTTGTTTTTTGTCTACACAGAGCTGGCAGTTCTTTTTATTCTTAACTCCTTGAATTGACTTTCTTCACTCAATGGCGTCGTTTCTGCTCCTTTTCCTTGATTTTTCTCTTCACAGCTTTTGC
Source organism: Rhipicephalus annulatus (assembly GCA_013436015.1). Classification (NCBI taxonomy): domain Eukaryota; kingdom Metazoa; phylum Arthropoda; class Arachnida; order Ixodida; family Ixodidae; genus Rhipicephalus; species Rhipicephalus annulatus. Next base: position 25,999 of record WOVY01000827.1, on the reverse strand, counting down.
TGAGATGGCGTTTGCTTTTTCTTCCTCATAATTTGATTGATTGATTGACTTGTGGAGTTTAACGTCCCAAAACCACCATATGATTATGAGAGACGCCGTAGTGGAGGGCTTCCTCATAATTTCTTTCTCCGCCCAGTGAGCCTTCAATCTCATGGGCTGACTGCAAGTTTATTTTCCAGGCGTATGCGGATGCTGTCAGCAAGAAGGCCAGCAAGCCCCAGCAACACAAAGCCCTATTGTTCAACGCATTGGGCCTCACCGGGCTGGAGCTCTACTACATATCGTCTGCCGCCTAAGGGTTGGAGATGATAGCATGGGCTGTTTTCAAGGAAGCTGTCGCAGTGATCCGTGCTCACTTCAAGGACATCATTTCCAATTACATCCCACGGTTGAACCTTCAAAAACAACAATAGCTACCGTTGCCAATTTTATCGAAGTCTCCCGTTTTGCCGCATCACGCAGGTTCGCCACACAGACACTGGAGCAATATGGTTTAACACGAACTTTTCACTGGAATCAGTATACAAAAAAACCTCCACTGTAGTCTCCTATAAAAAGGCTCGTCCATTTCTTTGACAGACTCTCTCGCCATTGCTCCGCATTTGTTCTGGCAGACTTAATGCCTTCAGGTAGTATGACAGAAAATATTGGTCAGCTGCCAGCTTGTAGGAACACCAGCTGCTACATAACGCCTACAGGCAAAAATTGGGTATCCCACACTCGCTGCAATAGCAACAGGCAGCGCTGACTGACACTCCCACATTTAAAAGGACATACATATCCCATAAAGTGGATGGGGGGATAGCGGCCATGGTTGCTTAGTTGGTAGAGCGTCAGACCCGTTATTCGAAGGTCGTAGCATAGCCTCTCAATACTTTTTACTGGTCACGAAACTTTTCCGTCACTCTATGGGAGAGCTTTGTGTGTCGCCAACTTTGGCTGCGGGGCGGCGCCACCAGTGTTAAGGGGGCACCCGCGGCACTCGTAAAAGCAGTCAGCGAGGCGACGGCGTCACGGCGTGGTGTGGCTGTTTTTGTGAATCGTGTTGTATCGGCGTGTGTGCGGTGCTTTCTATGCGTCTTATCGTATTCAAACGTGACGAATGGAGTGAGGTAGCGTGACGAACGATGCAGAAGACGTCCTGAGTGCAGCACGATCGCTCCGGCGAACAAGGCGCTCGTCGAGGCTAGAGCGGCGATGGCGTGCTGTGTTCGCTTTGTGTCGTTTTATCGCGTGTGTGCGGTGCTGTGTGTGCCTGTGACCATTTTTGTATGCGACAAACAGCTAGCGGCAGCTTCACAAACGATGCCAAAGACATGCTGTGTGCTGCACTGTCGCTACGGCTATAAAAGAACCGCTAAAAAAGTAGCGTTCTTTGCGTTCCCCAGTGCCCCCGAAAGCCGTGAGCAGTGGAAGCAGTGGATACCAGGTAAAGAAGCAGGCACATCCTCGTTCAGTTCACCAAACGTTCGAGTATGCCAAAAGCATTTCTATAACGAGGACATTGTTCGCGAAGACGAAAGCGTTATAGGAGGCACCGTTGTTAGGTCACCACGCAAAAGAGCGAAGCTGAGGGCCAGCGCTATACCTCGATTATTTGAAGGTCTCCCAGCTTACTTGTTCAAAGGAAGCCGGTACCTCAGCACTTGCCACACAGGCAGCCGGTCAAGCGTCGTCGGGAGTCTTCGGAGGATTCCAGTGGGGAAAATGCTGCGTACCTCAGCACTTGCCACACAGGCAGCCGGTCAAGCGTCGTCGGGAGTCTTCGGTGGATTCCAGTGGGGAAAATGCTGCGCAGAGGATCCCCATGGACATCTTTGATGAATTGGATGCAGTAAATGATGGTAAATATTGCAGTTTTACGCGGCTTTCTCTTCTGTGTTTGGCACGCTGATTATAACGCAAGTTGAACAAACTTGGTGGATTTCCTAAACCTTTGTGTTTTCCCTCTTGTTGTGCAGAAAGTGTGCCGACAGCAAACAAGGCAGAGCATCTTAGACTACCTTGGTGGCTATGTTGTAAAGAAGTTTTCGACACAGACGTGCGCTGCCTGCGTCGAAATGTTGAAGACATCATCAAGACTGCCAAGTGACTTGACAGCTATGAAGTCTAAAGGCTACTTACAAGTCCCTTCAGCCCGCCTTAGACTTTTGCAGGTTGTTGAAGACCGCGTGCAGAGATTTACTGTGGAGAAGGTTGCATCTGGAACTGTGTACATGGACATCGTAGACAGTATACTTAGTGATGATCGGACTGTGCATGCAAGTGTGGGGTACCAATCACAGTTTGTAGCTACAACAACTGAAAGTGTCTACTTTTTTCTGAGGTGCCGGCTGCATTTTTTCACTAGGGAAAAAAATAAGGCTTCAAGAGCAGCCTAGCATCAGTATGCCCTGCATCTGGAGAAAAAAAAGCCAAGTGAATGAGCGGCCGGAGCCTGCTTGTATTAGTAGAAGGATTATGACAGGAGGTTTCGGTTTACTTCCATAATTGCAATGACATTGATGGGCATTCATGTTGATGAGGCCCGCCTTCTCGATTGTGCATTCGTTAATACTCATATGTATTTCTCATTACATGTGTAATCTTTCCGAGCTTCGTACTGTCACCTGCATGAGCATTTTACTATGCGTGTGCTGTTTAGATGATAGTGTCCTATGCCTCGTTTGTGTATCCTCGAAAATATATCTGCTGAACTTAAACCTTACTCTACAGTTTAATACTTTGGCAGTTGTGTGCCTTCACTTTCTGTTTTCAAAATAAAATGTTTATAGCCAGCAACTTACTGTTTGTTATGAATATATAGAATACATGAAGCCCACTGGCTTTCACCATTTAATAAGGTGCTAAAGTATTGAATACTTTCTATAGACCAATAGCTGCACAAAACCTTTATTCAACTTTCGTCCAAGTGAGAGGAGCTGCTGTATAGCATTGCTGGGAAAATACATTATACAACCGCTTGTCACTTTGCAGAGTGCGAGGGCCCTTAGACATTTCACAAGGAAAAAAAAAAGTACCTCATGTGGCTTTTCAATGTGCTTGGAAATCTAAGTACACATCTTGCACCTCACCTCCCTGAAGTGTGAGCGCTTCACCAAGCATGTTTAGCAACACACCTTAGCTGCTTAGCCACAGGGACGGTTAAAATAACTTTATCAGGGTTTTCACTCGTATTATTACAATAATGTTGTGATATTCACTTCAGAGTCTCGTACATGCAGTCTGCCCGAGACAGAACTTAGCGACTAACACGGTATTTCTATATTTCTAACGCCGAGCGTCGGTGGCGCACATAATCGCACCCTAAAGTAACATAATTAACTCGGTCATGTATATTCAAAAGAATTTAAACTGTCTTTTTTCAAAGCATGGATAAATCGCCGGAAGAAAGTATCATCGTGTAAGTTGCGCACGTCACTACGTTTATCGGTGAAGAATCGGGATTCGCGCCCGTCGCACGTACTGCTGTGTACTGGCAATGTTGGTTGCGGTTTTTCTGCTGACGGTCGGCTACGGCATCGAGGAAAATAAAAAGCGTCAAAGAGGCATGTCCAAGCAGTCTTTGCTAAATGAGCGTGGAGGGCGTGGCTCCACGTTGATTTCGCCGCAATCGGAATGAATAGAACACTGCCGTAAACAAACAGACATTTATGGCCGCTACGCCAAGGTACGAGTACGCCGCCTGTACGCGATGTGTGATCAGTATATGAAAACCCACGGTAATATGCCCGTGATGTCACCAGAGCCAGTTTCCGCCACAAAAACTTCTTGACGCGCCAAAAACGCTGTTTAAGCGGCCGCGATTACCGCCCCCTTGTCTGCAGTAGTGCCCCCTGGCGGGAGGCTCTGTCCCTATACCAAACTTTGCCCGAAGTTTCGTGACCAGAAAAAAGTATTGAGGGACAATGGTCGTAGGTTCAGTCCTTGCCCACAGCAAGTTATCTTTTCATGCACGTTTCTTTCTTAACAGTTACGTTACAATTACATCAATAACATCCCCTATACTTTCCTTGGAATATTTGTCTGCCAGTTATCACTAATCTAAACAGGCCATATTAATAATGAGAAATAACAAACAATAGTGCCAAAAAAGAATAGCGAACGTTATTAGTTGTAAATGTGAAGAAATAAAGGTGGACTAAGAGATTGCTTGTCGTGAGCTCGGACTGAACCTGTGAATTTCGAATAACACATCCGATGCTCTGCTAAGTGAGCTATCGCCGGGGCAATTCTCTCGCCCCCTTTTTGGGGGACATACGTGATGAGGGAGTGGCCGCCGTGGTCACTCAGTTGTAAGAGTAGCGGAAGCATTATGCGACGGTCGCAGGCTCAGTCCCCGTTCCTCTCAAGCAATCTTTTCGTCCACCTTTACTTCTTCACATTCACATTACATTTACTGTAACGATTATCCCCTATACTTTTTATGGCATTATAGTTGGTTAGTTCTCAATATTATGTCCAACAAAGAAAAATTAAGCCTTAAAGTTTTCACTTCTTTCTTTCAACGAAGTCATCTGACTTGTCCATTGTGCAATACCGAGTAACACACAAGCACTAACATGTTTTGTGGGGTCATTCATTCGCAGTACCAATCAAGACAACAGCACTGGAGTTCTAACGATGAAAGAGCCTCTTCGCAAGAAACGAAAGTTAATTGTGTTTGAGAGCTCCCTTCATGATCTGCTCGCTAACTGCTCCGTATGTGGGCAACCTGAACTTCAGTGTCATGGGAACTCTAGTTGTTGTAGAGGGGGTGTGCGAGCAACAGCACAAGCTCCATTGGAGAAGCCAGCCACTTGTTCAGGGTAGTGGAACTGGAGCCAGCAACTTTCTTCTGGCTGCTGGCATGCTCTACTTGGGCTGCGAAATGGCTGCCACCATCCGATGCCTCAAGTCCATTCGTGTCCAGACCATCAATCAAGGAGCATACCTTTTACAACTACCAGAGGGCCTACTTGCTCCCTGCAGTAAAACAGGTGCACTTATTGATCAACATCTAAGTATAACTATAGCAAGACTTCTAGACATAATAGGCAGTGTGAACACAAATTCTTATACTACTCTTGCATTATAAGTGAATTTTATGTTTTTGAACATAATTTCGCCATAGATGTACACATTGTAAAGCAAAGCATTTGCTTCCTTCTGTATATCTTGGTCAATGTTATTTAAATGCAGAGCATGAAATCCTTTTGTATGAAACGTCTCCAAAACTACCCCCTCTGATTTCATGGTTGCAATGCGAAAGAGAAGCTTAATATTTTTGCATGCTAATGTTTAAATTCAGAAACCAGTCATCTGGAAACATTACAGTTTTACAAACAGTTTTAGCCTGCTGCCTTATTTATTCTACTGTATAAAGTGAATACTCATGATTGAACTGAGTTTAAGTTGATGAATTTGTACCGTGGAGGTGTAATACTCGTTAACTGCTATTATACCAGGCCCCAGAAACTCGGCGCTTGTTTGGTTTCAAAGAACATGCACGTTCGTAGCGATTGCCGGGCACCGTAAGGTCCGGTTAAACAAAGTAAGGTTAATGTGAATGTGGCTTTCACAAGTTTTACAAATAAAAAAATTCGATGCCATGTAAAGAACATCTCTTTTATTATATGATTTTTCTTATTCCTTATTTCGTGAATTTTAAATCAGGTGAAGTGCAGTAACTGAATGACTTGCATTGGTAGTGCTTGTCTCTGCTCCTTCTCGCCCCTCGTACAGCAATATCAGAAGCTGAATCGCGCTGAGTTACCTCGCTCGGTTGGCATGTCAACTACGGGAAAGATAAAGACAGCAAGTTTTGATGAGCAGAAAACGTAAGCCGCAGTAAGATGCCCCGGACAAGCCAACCATGCATGTGTCAAAGATCGCTTATTAGGGCAACACGTTTTCAGCCACTCTGCGGAGTGCTAACCTGGAGTTTTCTTGTTCCACTAAGGTTTTTCAACGTTTCCTAAAGGCAACACGAGCACACAAGAATTCGGAGCAATTAATGAAGCAGGTATTGATTTTGTATGAGTAAACCCAGTTCTCAAGCCCGACCAGACTTACAGAAGTGCAGTGTCGCTTGAGACACTGGAGAAGACTGCAGCAAAGCTCCTCTAAAAAAAATGCGTTTAAGGCTTGAATTCGAGCTGACTCAGTAGCATAGTTTTAGCTTCTTTTACTTTTGGCAACTAATTCAAATGATGTCAAGTAATTATATGCTGCTTCTTGCTTATTAAATTCTTGTAGCTGCAGTTTGAAAATTAGTGAGTCCTTACTTCAAATAGTGTCACTTAAATACACATTATGGTCTAAGTGCTTCTAAAATTACTACAACAAATGTCCGTGGAGCCAATGTTTTGACAAGTGAACTTTTCTTTCTCAAGGCAATGCTGTTGCCCTGATGAGGACAAGTGAACTTGCCGAAACACTGTTTTCAGCGACGTTCTTTCTCGAAAAACTTCTTATCACATCAAGCCACTCCGTGCCTCAAAACTTTAGTCTCGTTTGGTACTCAAGTTCTGTAAGAAAGCTATGCGCATCGTCATGACATACGTGATTGAGTCAAATACGACGTGTCCTACTCGCGATTGTTGATAATTTTCACATTTTTCTCTTTTCCCTCTATTCGATGACATCACCAGTGACGTCACGAAAGGAATTTTCTGTTAGTGATTTATTTAGTAGGATGCCCGGCCACCGCCCATGAAAAAAGCAGTGCTGCCACTGCTGAGAGCGAATACATAGGGAGGTACAGGTAGTTTGTGCCCCCTGATTATACTGCGGAATACTAAAGGAACCTATGCATTGTGCCACCCGTCTTTCCAGCTCTTCCTCAAGAAACAAGCAGCCATGGTGGATTCACTTGGTGACTTGCAAATTGACCTAGCAGGTGATGGGCGATGTGACTCTCCTGGCTACAGCGCCAAGTATTTGACGTACAGTGTGCTTGCCATGCAGACTGGCTGCATTTTGCACACTGAGCAGGTGTAAGTCAGAGAAATAAACTTGCAGCGCTACTGGTATACTGCTCAAGTGCTAACAAGACCTCTTGCTACACTTTCGTTCACAGTCACCCGAAGTCCCCAACAGTGTCTCAATGGAAAAGAAAGAGCTTGCTAAGTGCCTGACTGCTGTGAAAATCTAGGCATTCATATACGCTCGTTGACAACAAGTACCTTATGTTCGTGCTAAATTCACGAGCGAATCTAAGAAATTACAAGTTAATAAAAAATATATCTTTATGCGAAATCATTAAGAAGTGACTGTTGGATGCAAGAGAGGCATGGTAGTTTTATCACTCTTGTATAAAGCGCTGTGTGTACCCATAACAGCAGGTCCCATAGACTTACTAGGCATAATTTTTTCCAGACCGACATCCTGGAGTCAAAGTATACTGCCGCAAGAACAAGCCAAACATGCCACACTGGTATGATGTTTGGCACGTTGGTAAATTTAAGCATGTACACTGTTTATAATGTTAGTATGGGGCACATACAGTAATTCGACCCACTCTGATAAATTACCCTCGAAGGATGATACTTACATATGAGTAACATCTTAAAAACAGGCTTGTTGACTAGTAATCATGGTAGATGCACTTGCAAGTCAGCAAGTTTCCTTTTGCATGCACGGTCTAATCACAATATTCAAGACAACCAGCAGTAACACACTAGGTTATAAAAAATTCTAGGATTAGTGCAACTTTTCAGAAACATTCCGAACATTTGCTGGAACACTTGTATTGCATTCATATTTGTAGCGAATAAAATTGGACCAGCTCCCGCTAAAGGGAGCCATGTGTAGATGCAAAGCACCCAGCACTAAAGCTCACACTGGTGGCGACATGATGCCGGCGTGCATCAAACCAAAGCTAAGACATTCTTGATTGAACTTCGAACGCGCAATCCAGTGCCTACATATATGGGGTGACCAGTGAATGGTTGTTCAGGGCGAGCAGTCGGTTTCATACTATCACACGGCCTTGCAAGGCGAAAGAGGGGGTGGGGAGCGACAGTTTTGCGGGTCTCACATACGACGAGTGGCGACAGACTAGGGAGACACTGACGTCAACATGCATGCACTGAGGAAAGGCGTAACTTACTAAGCACCGCTCCAACAGCTGCTACCAGGGAAGCGCGGTGCCGATGGAGGGACAACGTTAGACATTGTAGTCAAAGAGCTGCTTCTCATCTAAAAAAAAAACAGGTGTAGACATAATTATGAAACTCATACACAGTACAAGCACTGATCCTGCAAATGTGTTCCTTATGTCTGCATCTGTTTTTTTTTTTCTTTCTATGAATATGAACACAAGTGACTCATAACAACTAGCCTGCATGACCGCTTTGGCTGCTCAAACATGTTATGACATTACAGGCAGGCACACTCCCGAATACTTCAAGTAGAGACTCTCAGAAAACTTCTATAGCTTACAGTAGGAAACAGAGCTGACACCAAAATTTCTGTTGACTTAGCTTTGTAATGCTTTCACATTAAGAACAAGTCCCTGTACCGTGCTTCTTACAGAAAAAAAAATGTCTTTTAATCACCTGTACTGTGCTTCTTACGGAAAAAAATTGTCTTCTAATCATGAGATTCTGCCCCCAACTCCAGGCCTAAAGAAAAAGCTTCTAACAGCCAGCCGCAAGCATCTAGTTATCTCCCCTTGGATCCAAAGCATCAACCACCTCTATTGGGTTGCTGCAATGGGCCAAGGAGATGGAGACCTTGTTGTAAGCATGTAGAGGAGTCTGCTGAACCCTGTTAGTGACAAACACGACGGCCACAATGGTCCATACAGGAAATGCCTCCATGACCACTTTGAGGACAGGCAATAGATGAACTCAAGTGAGCATGCAAATTTCTATTTGTGAACAACACAGCTATTCTTACTGTCCCAACATTACAATTGCAAACAAAAACGCAAATGTTGCAACTCAGTGTCAAAGCGCTCAGTCCTTTATAACAGCAGGATGGTTCACGTCTAGTGCCTAGCTTTCACCACTAGCCAGCATGAACACCACTAGTGCGTTATTCAAATGAAGACTATTTTAATACATTTACAAAAGTGGTCTAATAATATGTTTATTGTAACAGTTGAATTTAAAGAAAAGGTGCAACTATGTACAATCATTCAGCCATGCTGCTGCAACAGTAATTATGACCTATCCATATTATACCTGCATTACATGAGCCCTTTCGAAAGGCCATCAAATCGATGGCTATTGGAAAGGGACAACTCGATTGACTCGATGAAGCTGTTGCGCTGCTACACGGCAGTTCTGAACGGCCTTTGAGTAATTGAGATGTTTCTTTCAAAAACTGTGTGGCGCTTTGGGTCCCTATTTTTCTAATCATGTCACCTAAGGATAAATATTGTAAGTTGACTTAGAAACTGAATTATGCCTGTTGATGTTATTTACATAGTTCAATAAATGTTTATCTGTTGTTATGAATGTATATTTAGCTTTTACGTTGTTGAACAGCAAAGCCGTGGTGAGCGGTACACAGCAAGACAGCACACTAAAGACACCGCCGAATTAATAAACGCTCCTTCACCAGAGTTGCCACTGCCTTCAATGGTGCTTTCTGCGATTTCTATAATGAAACTATAGGTCTTCTTTTCCAGGCAGAAAAAATAAATTTCACAAAATACTCTAAGACATTAAATGGCCTTTGGACCACATAAACATATTTAACTTTGAAATATCTGTTCCAGCATCCCGTGCCTTTCATGAATTGAAGGCCATAGTGGACAACCCTCTACTACTCTGAGACATCCGCCATCTCTCTCCCGAGGTGCAAACATTTTCATTGGAGTCATTCCAGAGTGTCCTGAATAGCTTCGCCCGAAAGTCTAATGCTTTCTCAGAGCACGGCATGCAAGCAAGGTACTCATTTTTGTCACTTTAAATCCAAGAAAAACTGATGCTGAAACCTCTTATTCGTAAAGACATGGCTCGCTGTTCTTCACTTCAATGAGAATGTCGGACGGCAGCAAGCACTTACTCAGGAGGGAGAGGAGCGATGAAAAAATGAAATCCTCAAAGGCAAGGCGAGGCCACTTCACTGTTGCCCCAGTCAAAGAGGAGCCTAGCTATGGTATGTAATACTTCTCGACTAACCAACTGTAGTAGCACAATGGTTCCAAGGAACACATATAGATGGTGATTCATAATTCTACTTGGGTGTGCAAATTTAAGCAAAAGAAAAAGTAAAAAAAGAAGAAAAAAAATACTTGCCACTTTTGGGAGGGCGCATCACAGATAAATTGCACAACCAATTGTGATACTGTGGCAAATTTGCCATCTTCTCTCTTGAATATTTTTGCATTCATACAACATTTAACCTTGGGATTGTTACCCATGTGGCAATCTACTAATAACAGCTTACTGCTTGCTCTCTTGACGGTTTCTGGAACAGTCTCTCCTATGAGGGATTCCCATATTCTCGCTGAAAGTCACCTTTTTGGGAGTCTCACCCTGCCTAGCGTTCATTAGATCATTTATTAAAAACAAAGTAACCGTAGATGCAGTGCCAAGTGCAAAAGCACTGATATAAAAGATAATTGGATTTACCTTATATAGTCATGCTTGACAGTATATCATCTATGGAATCTCAGCAAGGGATATAGAGTACAAAGGCAGCTAATATAAATTTTGAGGTTGATGAGTGCAATCCAGTGCAAGTACTATGCGCTGCTCTCCACGATGCTCAAATCATCTAGCGACACTGACACTGGCTTGTTTAAGTTCGTGTGCTGAATGACGCCACCTGGCAAAAAAAAAAAAAAACGCGTTCCACTGAGTAACACTCACAGGCTTCCATGCACAAGAAAATCCGATACCTGGAGCTGTATCATAAAATAAGTAATATGATCAGGCATGTAATCTGATGATTGTAAGTTTGGTTACTGCATATACATAGTTGTCTTTTCATTTTTTTCACACTGATGCCGCAATTACTACTACAGTCCCAATAAAAGAGTGCAATTAACATTCTCTATACCTTTCTTGGCTTCTGTATCAGCTAGTTTTCAATAACTCCATATAAAGAGACTTGAAGGTGATTCCTACTTTTTGTAGTGCCACCACTGCAGAAGAGCTTTCAGCTGGTGCAGCTAGTAATGATAGATCAAAAAAGTGATGTGCATCTGGTAAGGAGTGTTGGCTGTTAATTAAAGAGACCCGCTTCTAACAAACTGTGACACTCCAGATGGCTAGCAACGACAAGGTAATAGTTAAAAGGAAAAAAAATTCTACTAAACAAGTGTGTAATAAATATATGCTAAAAGCAGAGCCTGAAAATAAATATAAGGTTGTAACCATGCCAAAGCATGCGTGCTTCTATTGTTAGTGACGGTCACCAGCTGCCCCAGAAGAATTTTTTAATTGTCACATAAATTACTCACCCCCACCCCAAATTCGGATTTATACCATTCATATAAGGTAGATTGACCTACCATCAAGTAAATACGGTAATTACTTTTATCTTGTAATGTGTCCTGGCATTATAGTGATTTTGTCTTTCTTCGCCATGCAGGATATGTTGAAGAGTTGTTGGAAGATGCCATGGACCTCTGTGAACTCTCGTCATACAAGGAGAGCTTTGTAAGCAATGAGGCCGCAGAGCCGTGCCACATGTCACTCACCTGTGATCGGCCACCTAAGGATGATCTCATTGCTCAGAGGCACACACACTTTCCCAAACTATCGACCTCTAATCAGTGAAATGCATTTGTTCTCATGATGTGAGTTTCGATTTAACGTCCCAAAACAGTGATGCAATAATGAGGGACGCTAAAGTGGAGGGTGCCAAAAATTTTGGTTACACGGTGTTCCTGAGCATGCCATCTAAATCTAAGAACATGGCCTCAACCATTTTTGCCTCCACTGAAAATGCAGCCACCATGACTGGGATTCGATCCAGCGTCCTTCGGATTATCAGTTCAGTACCATAACAACTAGACAAACCATGGCGGGTAGTCACCAATACTTGTCACAGCATCAAAAGCTTACCATCAAACTGGCATCAAATCTATTTTCACGTGTGTGTGCTCTGGCTGGCAGCAAAGAGCCACTGGGTGAATCGAGCGAGAGAGCTACACTGGATTGAAGCAATGTTTCGCTCGGTGAAACAGAGAGAAAGCAAACGCAGAGACGACGAAGGTGCAGTCATCTGGTACTTGTGATTGGGGCAACGTCGAAATCTCAGTGAAGCAGAGAGAATGCAACGACGCAGCTGAAGTGTTCAGAGACAAGTACGACGCAACAAACCTACATGGCAGTCCGGCAAACATGCAACCATGACTGATGTGTGGAAAGTGCCGTCAAATATTATTTTCCCGAGTGTGCTATAGGGCTGGCAGCACACAGAAAGCCACCCGGTGAATCGAGTGAGAGAGCCGCATGACTGAAGAAACTGCCTTCCTGGAAGTCGGTCAACGATGCAGCCATGAGTGCTTTTTGTGAAGTGCCGTCAAATATTATTTTAACGTGTGTGCTTTATGGCTGGCAGCACACAGAAAGCCACTGGGTGAATCGAGTGAGCCACATGACTCAATCTAGTGCCTTCCTGGCAGTCGGGCAACGATGCAGCCATGAGTGCTTTTTGTGAAGTGCCGTCAAATATTATTTTCACGTGTGTGCTTTATGGCTGGCAGCACACAGAAAGTCACTGGAAGAATCGAGTGAGCCACATGACTGAAGCAAGTGCCTTCCTGGCAGTCGGGCAACGATGCAGCCATGAGTGCTTTCTGTGAAGTGCCGTCAAATATTATTTTCACGAGTGTGCTATTGCCACCAGCACGTAGTGGGTCGACAGCAAGAGCGGCTCTCAATCTGGAGGAAAAAGAAGATCGCGTGTTTTTTCTCTGCTCGAAAGCCAGCCACGACTGACCCATCGTCCTAGAAATTGCTACCCGGTGGTTTAATAAATCCCCCAGTACTTGTGACTCATCGTGACAAACTGGTGGAAGTGCTGGGTAGTCTCACGAATGCTGCAGACCCCCCCCCCCTGGAAGCGGTGATACGAGTCCAGTACCAATCAATACTCCCATGCATCAGACCAGCCGCCGAATCAGGGGATTGCCTCCGGAAATCGATAATACTGCTCCCACCACGTCGACAAACATGACCAGCGCTTTGGTGCAAACCTCGTCAACAGGCACGGGAAGCACGACGTCGAACCACTATACATTGAAAAGCCCACGGGCACCGGCGACGTTCCATGGCACGGAGCCCGAGGATGTTGAGGACTGGTTGGCGGACTTCGAGCGCGTAGCAACCTTGAATCAGTGGGACGACGCAGCGAAACTGGGTCGTGTCTATTTCTATCTCGAAGGCGGGGCACGTACGTGGTATCAAAACTGAGAGGAAGGAGCAGCTGACGACCTGGCCCGAATTCTCTCATAGACTTCTGCACACCTATGCCAGTGCTGATCGCCAAGAACAAGCTGAACGAGCTATTCTGGCCCGCGTCCAGTTGCCAAACGAAACTGTGCCCACGCACGTCGAAGACATGACGCGCCTCTTCCGACGGGTCGATTCAAGAGTGACGGAGGACAAGAAGTTGTGTCACTTGATGCGCGGTGTCAAGAACCAGCTTTTTGCCGGCCTCGTGCGCAGCCCTCCGAATACGGTCACGGAGTTCTTGTCCGAGGCCATGACAATGAAAAAAATGCTGCAGCAGCAATCCAACCAATACGACAGGCAAGTCAGTCGCATGTCTACTGCCGACATTTTCACCGCCACTAGAACCAGCAACGACCGTCTACGTGAACTCATCAGTGATATAGTACGTGAAGAGTTGCAAAAGGCTGGTGTAACACCTCATCCTACGGTTAGCTCTATTGCAACTGTGATCAAGGATGAGCTGCACCAGGCCCTCCGGAACACCTTGCCTCCTGATACAGCTGCACCAGCTCCTGCTGAATACCGCCGTGAGAAAACCTACGCGGAGGCCTTGAAACGCCCTGCTGCATTGCCGCCATTACTCGTCCATCCTGTTCCTGCTGTTGCACTCCAGTCAGCGCAGCACATACCGTACTACGAAGGCACGTACACGCTCCTGTCGCCCATCGTTCGGTGCCACCAGTTCAGTACATCGACGATCGGCGCACGTCTCCTCGGAAGTCTGATGTTTGGCGCACACCCGATCGTCGGCCTCTGTGCTTTCACTGTGGAAAAGCTGATCACTTATACCGCCAGTGCCCATATCGGAGATCAAGTTTGGGTGTGGACGCCTGTCCGCCGCCGTGGCCTTAGTGAAAAGTTACTGAGCCGGTACTTTGGCCCATATAAAGTGTTATGCTGTGTCAGTGACGTGAACTACGAAGTGGTTCCAGACTCAACACCCCATGCACGGAGCAGGACACGGCTGAGGCCGGACGTCGTTCATGTGTTGCGCATGAAACCATTTATTGCGCGTTGCTCGTAACGTTTCCTTTACCGTACAAAATTCTTTGTTTTTTGTTTATTTGTGTGAACTTGCTTTCTAGTTCATTGATGTTTCTTATATTGGCACGCTCTTCAATTTTTACTTTCACTTTATCCGAATTTCCAATTTCTTTTTCACGTGCCTATGTAGTAGCATCGCGGTGCTGCCATGTACTTTTCTTTCCTCTTTTTGGGACTTGTTTTTTTTTCTTTTCGGAAGGGGGGATAATGCCACCAGCACGTAGTGGGTCGACAGCAAGAGCGGCTCTCAATCTGGAGGAAAAAGAAGATCGCGTGTTTCTTTTCTGCTCGAGAGCCAGCCACGATTGACGCATCGTCCTAGAGATTGCTACCCGGTGGTTTAATAAATCCCCCAGTACTTGTGACTCATCGTGACACTATACGGCTGGCAGCACACAGAAAGCCACTGGGTGAATAGTGTGGGAGAGCCACATGACTGAAGCAACTGCCTTCCTGGCAGTCGGGCAACGATGCAGCTATGAGTGCTTTTTATGAAGTGCAGTGAAATGTTATTTCCACGTGTGTGCTATGCGGCTGGCAGCACACAAAAAGCCACTGGGTGAATCGAGCGAGAGAGCTACACTGAATTGAAGCAATGTGGAAAGCTTGGTGAAACAGAGAGAATGCAAACGTAGAGACAACGCAAGTGAAGCCTTCTGGTACAAAGCGACGCAACGAACCTTCTTGGCAGTTGGGCAAACATGCAACCATGACTGATGTGTTGAAAGTGTTGTGAAATGTTATTCACACGTGTGTACTATAAAACTGTCAGCCCACAGCCACTGGGCAAATTGAGCGAGGGAGCCACATTTGACTGAAGCAACTGCTTTTCTGATAGTCGGGCAAACGATGCGGCCATGATTGCTTTTTGTGAAGTGCTGTGAAATATTATTTTCCCATCTGTGTGCTACGGGAGGCCGTCCAGAAAGAGCTACACCTACTTGAGATGGCATCACAAGTTTGACATAATGACTAGATGGGAGTATAAGAGAATGTTCCTCGTTTCTTGTTTGGGTGAGTCTTGAAAAGAAATGTTCCATGATATTTAATTAATTCCTTTGTATAATGCTTCTGTATGCTAATTGTGCATCTATTTTGAACCTGTTCACTAATGAAATAGTCTGCAATTATCATCACAAGTGGTAGATGCGATGAGCAAGACCTAATTAATGTTATCTTTAAAAAATGATGCACGAAGCAAAACTAGTTTGGAGCGATAGATTGCATGATAAGTCCACTGGAAAAAACAAACCTGTGCAAGACAGGTCTACCGAAAAGAAAATTAATGCGGAAATCATAGACGCTTAGTTGAAAGCACGGAATGTTCGCAGCTCAATTTCAAAAAACTTTCACAAGTCTAAAAAGGTGGTTATCGGAAGCCTACGTAGTTGGCTGATTGGAACTGCTTCCGGATGGTGGTGACTACGCACGCAGGTAATACAACTCTGTTGGGTCGCCCAAGCCTCTTCAAAATCCATCGCGTGAAGAAGCAGTACGCTAGAAACCGATATTTCCTGGAAGAAGGCATAGGATGATGTTGCTGGAACTGCAAATTTGAAATGTTTTTTTTTTTGTTCATTTCGGCATTACCTGTGTGCTTCTCCTTCAACCGCGACGCCAATCTCCTGCAGCTCACAATAGAGAGCGCGCAGCACTGCGGATCTCAGACACACGCTTCGTAATTCTTCGTGCCAAGTTATGCAGCAGTCCGGACTTTCGCGAACAGCTTGCGGTATGTCACGACAGCAGACTTGCTTTGCTCAAGGGCCGTTGGCATTGCTCCACAAAGCCCGCATTCGCAGCAAACGTTACTAGATACTTTTTTCAGTTTGCAAACTGCGGCGCCGCGAGTGTCACCCTTCCCTGTACCGCCAAGTGGGGGCGCGCTGGCGGCTTTTTGGCCGGTCTGAGATCGTGCGGAGGTGCCCGGACCAACGCCAGCGGAGTTACTGCAGGTGTGTTCTTATGCCGGGTGCTGCTTTGTTGCTTTCAAGTGTGCTTCGTAGTCATCACTGTCACTGAGTCCCAGCGAGATTCATTTCGATGTAACTCACGTAGTGTGTGCTCTGGCTGCAACTTACTACGGTAGCAATCAGCGTAGTGCCCGGCGTGACGCCAACGCTGTCAGCGTTGCTGTGATCTGCATGGTGCCGGGTGTTTTTCAATGTCTTCAACTCAGTCATCGCTTTCCCTGTGAGCGACACAGCTCACATGCGTCATGTGAGGTTCTTGAATGTGAGAAAACATGCCTCGCTGCTTTGTGACTGGTTGCCGAAGTGGGTACGATTCGACGAAATCCGCGGCCGAAAAGAGACATTTTTTCAAGCCTCCCGCTAACGAGGTGCGCCTTCAACTGTGGCGACGGGCTATACCGAAATCGGATAAGGAACTGACAAGCTCTTGTGCTGTTTGTGACCTTCACTTCCGAGAGGAAGATAGTGCGAACGACTACGTGCACCAAGTTCATGGTGACATAGTTCTCATTCTGCGTGGTAAGTGGGCGCTTAATGAAGATGCTGTGCATTTTTCGAAATTGCCCGAAGTACTTGTCCAAGCCAGCGCGAAAACGCTAGGCCCCAGCCGTGCAAGCACAGCCTCAGCCTAAGCGCAAAAAAGATCAAAAGGACAATGACCAAGAAGCTGCGACACCTGACTTCGGCGTCTCTAACGAAAGCAGTGGTGGCAGTGAAAACAGTCTTACGCTCGAGAACAACACACAGCTCTTCAGCGAGTTGTCTGACATAGCAGCAGCAGGCCAACGGATCCAGGATTGGTCACTCAAAGCTGTTGGCACTACAATCAAATTATATAAGCTGGCAATGAGAGAAGACATTCCAGATATCGACAGGGCTGTGGTAGTTTCCAACCGCCTGGCCTTGTCTGTCCGTGCCAAGGGGCAACGTGTTACATCAGCCGTGTATAGCACTGGTGGGAATATTGAATTGAAATTGTGTGATGATTTAAAGTGCCTACTTTCACGCATTGCAAGGCTGAACGTTTGTGAAGGTTGCCCCGCCAATAATTACCCCCACGTCTTATCATCAGTGGCCGTTAAAAATAGGGAATCATGGCATCGCAAATCGTGCACAATTCTGTGTATGACTGCAACATGTCAGGAATGCATCACTCTGCACAAGCTGTTTTCACGGCGGCACAAGACACGCAACAGCTTGCAATCTAAGAGCACCAAAGTCAAGTCTCTGCGCCGAAGGGCAATACGACCAACCATGCAGAGAGAATAGTTGAAAAAATAGGTAGCCACCGTAAAAAACAACAACCTGGGAATGTTACAGAAGAGGGGATGGAACGTGCACTTGACATTCTTCCAGCCAAATAGCAACTGGCTTTCAAGAATGCTTTTCATGTAACAAAAGCAAAAGCAAAAAACGAGAGGCGATACACAGAAGAGTGGCTATTGACATGCCTTCTCCTGCAGATTGCAAGCCCTAAAGCTTACAAGCTTTTATCTGATATGCAGCTTTTGCCTCTTTTTACAAGAGCACGCTTTTGTCAGATTATTAGTTGAATTCTCTGCAGATATGTCTTTAGTGAGGTATCACTGAAGAGCATCCAAGAGCATTTTCAGGAGAAGATCCACCTTCAAAGGTACGGTTTTCTGTTGCTTGATGAGGTAAAGCTCAAGCAATCTGTTGCTTTCAACAAAACATTGTATAAGATGGATGGCTTTGTTGACTATGGTGATGAGATGAACGCCACCATTGAGCAGCACGCTGACCACACACTGGTGTTAATGTTTGTCCCATTGTTTAAGGGCTGGGTTCAACCAACACCACCTAAATGAGTTCAGGCCTCTTCACTCCGGCGCGCCTTCGTGTGATGTCATTCAACTTTGCCCGAGCCTCTCACGCCAACACCACCTAGCTCACGCCGTACCAGCAGCGTTTCGGCGTGTCCGGGCATGTTGACAGGCAAGGAGGAGGGCGACCTCTCTCGAGAGAGCGAGCACCGTGGTAGCCCGGCTCTGCCTCACCGCAGAGCCGGGCTACCACGGCTCTGCCTCACCGTGGAGCACCGTGAGGCAGAGCCGTAAGTTGTCCGAGTCTCCGACAGGTGGCGGCAGCCGTGACAATTATTTCACTCTGTCGTTGAACGAGACCACGCGGCCACGCCGTGCGCGCTTTTCCGTGTTGCAGTTACCGCTTCCGCCGAATTTATTTTGTTGACGAATGTATCCTGAGACATGGGGCGGTGTTGTGTACCCAACTGTCGAGGGAACTATGACAATGGTCCCAAAGTCCGCTTGTTTTCTTTTCCGAGAGACGCTAAGCGAAGAGCGGAATGGCAGCGGGCTGTGCGACGGAGCGACGTCGACGTGAGGCTGTTGAAGGATCCCAAGGTAAGCTGCATCGAGCGTACCCCTTCAGAATTAACGAGATTTCTCATAATTATCCCAGGAGATTCTAATTGGTGTTTTTTTTTTTGTTCCGGTCACGCGCAGGTTTGCGAGCGTCACTTCAAGTCGGAACACCTGCGCACAACGTCAACGTATACGGACTGCGATGGACGAACCATTGAAGCTCCTATGAAGTTGACACGGCTGACTCCAGACGCCTTCCCAGCCATTTTTCCAGACTGCCCTTCGTATATCTCGGATTCGCGCACGTCGCGAGAAGAGCCTGAACTGAAAAGGAGGCGGACTGAAAATGAGCTACTCCAGAAAGCCATACACGAGTCCCAAGCAGCGTTTGAAAAAGAAGAAAAACAGTACAAAGTTTGTAATCTGGGTGAACTGATTTCTCGGGTTAACGAGCGTCCAAATAAGAAGTTTTGGTGGACAACAGCCTGCGAGACATGCCTCATCCTCACCCACATCGAACCGGCGTTGCAAGCTCCGGAGATGCTTGTATCTGTGGTGGTTACAGAGGATCTGTCCGTTTCCGTGTATTTTAAGTGCGCTCCGTTGGTGTCGGATGATGTGTGCATTCCTGACGAAGTCCGTGATGTCCGTGTGCTGGACAACCTTCTAGACAGCGTGGAGCGATATTGCGAAAAGAAGGCCCGTCAACAGGAGGACAAGGTGGGAGGAGTGCTTAGGCTTGTTTTATCCTTGCTGGATGACATTTGTGATGATGAGCTGCATGATGATGAGAGGGCTGACGCACTAATCTTCCTGAAGGAGCAGTGCAAGCTGCTGACAAAGAAGAGTAATGGCGTGCGGTATTCTGCAGAGCTTTTAGTTTTTAGCAGTATATTGCACACAATTTCTCCACATGCTTACAAGTTTTTTCGCCGCAGCAACAAGCTTGTCTTGCCGCATGACACTACCATCAAGCGAGTTTGTGCTGCACATGATGTGAGCCCATCGAAAGAGCAGTGCGAAGAAGATTTTCTGAGGTACATTAAGCGCAGAGCAACCATTCTGAAGCCTCATGAAAAAAATGTGACTGTCATGCTTGATGAAATACACCTGCAACAGTTTTTTGAATATAAAGGTGGCTGCCTAACAGGGTTTGCTGCGCATTGTGCGGAACCAGCAAAGACAGCGCACCTGTTCATGGTACAGTCTTTGCTTTCATCTTATAAAGATGTTGCTCATATCCTTCCGGTAACTCGTATCACAGCAACGGAGCTGCATGATGTTCTAAAGACACTAATCATGAGGCTTGAAAGTGCTGGTCTGCATGTTGTTGCGGTCGTAACAGAGAACAATGCCATAAACAGGAAAATGATGTCTCTGTTTAGCGAGCAAAATGAGCCAGGGATTGTTTTTCCTCATCCTGCCAACCCGCAGCAGCCATTGTTTCATGTTGTGGACACTGTTCACTTGCTCAAGTGTATACGCAACAATTGGCTCAATCAGAAGGATGATGACAAGTCGTTTTTGTATCCTCCTTTTGAAAGCTGTGGAAGTGGTGAGGACCAAAAAGCTTCGTTTACTTTTTTGATGAAGCTGTACCAGAGTGAACAAAGCAAGCTTGCAAATGTTGCCTATGGTCTGAGCTATAAAGCACTTTATCCGAGCCACCTAGAGCGTCAAAATGTGAAATTGGTGTTGAAAATTTTTAACAGCTTTGTGTCATCAGCTTTGTCACTTGAAGCGCAGAAATTGCATTTGGCTGCACTGCAGGAAACGGCCACCTTTATTGATTTGATTGTCAGGTGGTGGAGCATTGTAAATGTTAATGGTGTTTTTCACTGGGAGATTCAGAGCGACCGCCGAAATCCCGGAGCGAGCACTCGGATCGCACGAAGCCACCTCTGCCAGTGAAACACGAGAATGCTCCGTGAGAGGTGCCCCGGAAGTTGATTATGCATACGTCACGCAAACCGGTTCCGGAAACAGTTTCTTTTTCCGCTCTCTTCGTTTCCTTGGCAACTTTGGCCGCCACTGCAGGGCGCGCATTTCGACCACGCAGTTAAAGCTTTGTAGAACACTTTAACGCAGTCGCGAACAGCAGTTGTGTAGCAAGTATGGACGAGCACGCGGAATTGACACCGGCTGTGCGTCGGCTGTTGCTGGGCGTTTTCAGAAACAGCGGCAACGATCTGAACGGTAAGTGCGACGTACTTGACGCTGATAATAAACTCTGCACGGAATGCTAACTTTGATAGCTCCGCATGAAGACTGGTCAGATAATTGTAAAGCATGCGGGTACACGTGGTAACGGCCGCAATCGGCGCTCGCAAAAATACGGCATGTTGTGAGCAGGCTTTTTTTTTTAATCAGAGCAGTTGCTTACCCAACACCTTACAGTCCTACTATTTAGAATATCACAAGCGCCGGAATTTTCGCAGCGCTCACCAAGCTGCTGTATTACCTTTAATAAAAATGCATGGCGATCTCTGTATTCGCGCATGAATACATGCATGAAAAATTTACTAGAGAAGTAACGTTTTCTTGGTGATTCTTGACCTCTACTCTTTTGGTGTTAACCCGCAAATGTCTTTTCTTTTTCTCTATTTGAAGGTGCTACACAGTGTGACGCCACCGACGCTTTGTCACATACACAGGGCGCATTTTTAGGAAATGGTAAATTGGTCTACATGTGTCTCTGTAGAACTAGTTTTGTATACAGTCGTCTATATATGTAGAGGACAATGCCTTGACGAGCAACGTGTAAGGACTACTTGAAGAAAATTGTGTACCTGCTTAAAATTAACACATATTAACATACTACAATGCTTTTCAATTATCAAACACAGATTCTGCAGCGTCTACTGGTGCGTCACCAAGTCGGGCTTGTCAGCCAGGGACTCCTGCACGTGGTAAGCATGCATACACAAACATGCTAGTGGCATTAGGATGAAGATAGGTCCAGCAGATTGCAAACCCTCTCAAAAAACCACGAATTACGCAAAACCATTTAATGGCTTCTTGCTCACGCTTCTCAATATTGGGTGCTTAAATAATAAAATTGAATTCAACGAATAGTCAGCTGCACGAAGAGGCCCCATATTTATTATGCAGTGTTTTCAAATTTACTCTCTAAGAAAATTATGCTGTGAATAAGTTATGTATAGTAATATTATGAATTTGCATGATTGTCTGTTCTGATATGCAAAGCGATCCCACAGCACCCAATATTTGCTGTGCCAAAACAGTGTGACAGTACTAATGCTTTACAGTAAGTGTTCTATGGCTCAGAGAGCATATAGCTTCGTGCCCTGTATCAAAAAAGTCTATTAATGCCAGTTTATATGTATTTTATGTGTGTATAATGCATATTTCAGCTGCAGGGTGTGAGTGGACGAGTGGCGAGACGAAGCTGCTGCTGGACCTCTACGCCTCATATTTCCCTCAAGTTGGCCCTCTGAAAAAATTTCGCAACAAAAAGGCCATGTTTGAAAAAATTGCAACAGACATTAATAATAAACTGGGTTGTAATGAGAACTGGTGAGCAGTGCTGCTCTCGGTACAAAACCGTACTGAAAAGAAAAAATGTGGCAGCTGGGAAAAATAATACGTCTGGCTGTTCCCCACAAGAAGTCCCCTACGAGGCCGAGCTTGAAAAAATCAAGTGGCTGGACGACAGCTTGGAACCAGAAGTGGTACGCGACGCAAGTGGAGTGGTATCAAAAAAGACATGTCCACAGTCATCCACCGAGTCTGTTCCACTTGCTGGTTCAAGCTCGTCAACGTCACACTCTCCATCCAGCTCCGTTGGGCAGGACGACACTCCTGATTCAAAAAGAAAACGCCCGGAATTCAGCACGCGAGCTCCACCTGCAAACCTTCTTTGAAAAAATGAAGGAGTTAGATGAACGGCGAGCAGAGCGAAAGGCTGAAAGAGACAGCAAGAGGGAAGAGCGACGACTTGCTAAACACAGCGACGAGAAGAAATGCACAAAGAAAGATGAATCTTCTCCGTGAAATTTTCAACTTGAAGAAAAATGAATAAAATGTGAAAAGCATGTTTATTGTAAGCATTGTACACATGTGCACGTTGGCAGGCGCATTGATAACAGATTGACAATGTTTGTTGTTGAGGTGAAATAAGGGTTCCAGGGCCCTTTTACAAGACAAAGTTGCAATGATCATTATAATTTCACGCCCGTTTTGATGGTAAGAAAAGCTGAACAAAGACTAAGAAATGCAGAACGTTTGTCCATGCAAATTTTCATCAGGCAAATGAAATGTTAATGCACAAGCAATAACCAAATTGCATGACAAAGAAGCCATTTCTCACAGCAGCAGTCACCATGCCTAAAGGACCCCTGACAAATTTTTGTTTTGACTTGAATGCTTTAATTAAGAGCATTGTGTCCGGTAGTCCCCAAACTTTGATCATAAATATTGCAATGTACTGTGTAATTAATGCAAGAATGGCTCCTTGTGACTAATTTTGGCATCACTGTAAAACTACTACTGGAATCACAAAAAATTACACAGCGAACAATCTCAGGAGTCATAAGACTATGTAGACTCGGGCTTTTTGTGACGTTCAGAGCGCACTTTTTGAATTTGGGCACCATGCGTGGGAAACAATGAGTCGGGATGGGTGTTCATTACGAATATTCCTCGAAGCGACAGGTTTAACTGACAAGCATAGTGCCCCAACTGCAAGACAAACAACACAAACATTTCAAGCTCGTAATTTTGGTGACATTGTTCCATTAACACAAATGCTCCTCAGTGTAGCCTGCACTAGCTTGGACTTATGCCAATGTCACTACATGTTTCTCAGAATGTTTGTGGTGGCTGACGAGAGCTGGAGCCCAGCTATGTTTGGCCGGTTGACTTTGTCACTTTCTCGTGTCTCACCAGCACGAAGAGTGCAGTTACTATCAATATCACCAGCTATCTTCAGCTGCAGTAGCCATACCGACCAACACGCTGCGGCGTTAGCACTAGTCAGCAATAAGCATGCTGATGGCTTCGCATAGGAAACAATTACACTGATCCAGTCAGATTCCTGCAAACATCTTGGGTTGACTCACGCTATGTGGAAGCTGCTACGTGTCACAAAGCTAAGAAACAAAAAATCAGGCTGCGCCCTAGCAAGATGAGTCACTACAACACAGTGCGGCATGCATTTTAGCTGGTTAGTACAGTGTTTCCTGTAGAAAACAGTGCTAAAGGATGGGACAAAGCAGGGACACAACCATGGCAGAGACACAACCATGGCACTGACTAACAGCCAAATGTGTCTTATTCTTCCAGTCTAGGTATATACACTCCACCACTAATCTGAAGGGTGAGAAAAAGCAAAAAAAGACACACACAAATGTTTGGCTGACTCAGGAGGAAAGAAATGCTCAATAAGACAGGAGAGGTAACTCCTTCAGAGAGGGAAATATAAGGGAAACTGATGCATGTTTCGCCGCCGTTGTAAATGATACGCTTCAGAAATGAGGGGCATGCATTTATCATGATTCTATTTTTTTTGTTTCCTTGAGATTGGTGGTAAAGTATATATACGCGGATTAGAAGAATAAAACGAATTTGCTTGTTAGTCAGCGCCGTAGTTTGTGTCCCTTGCTTCGTCCCGTCTTTTAGTGTTATTTTCTGCTAGAAATCTCTACAACACGAAACAAATTTACAACACCTTAACGTTTCTTGTTTTGTGTACACGTAGGCAGTCCTAACTTTAAATCAAATGCGCATCGCTTGCATTAAGCGCTCACGCTTCTCCTCGCCTTGGCGACGCAGTGCAATCTTCAGTTGATGCAAGCGGGCCATTGTTGGGGGGAACATCATCCGGTTGTGCCTCCCATTCCCACGGTGCATGTTCATCATCGATGTACGGCGGCACATCCACATCACCACAATTAATGCACATATTGTGCAAACACAACAAGCTATAATGAACTTGTTCATTTTGTCTACAAACAGAAAGTCCAGGTGCAGCAGCTGGCGGAACCTGGCCTTGAGGTCTCCAAAGGCATTCTCAATCTTCACTCTCGTTGCCGAAAGTGATAATTGAAGGCGCGCTGCCTCGCGTCAAGGTGACCATAATTCCTGAATGGGGTTATGAGGTATCTCGAAGCGGGTAGGCAGCGTCCCCGAGACGTGGTACTTCCCGGAACCGCACACATGCGGCAACTTTGAAGAAAGCCTCGATGTCCTGAAGATTCTCGAATCGTGAATCTTGCTGGGGTGTCCAGTAGTCACATCGAGAAACTTCTTTTTGTGATCACACAGAGCTTGCAGTGTCAGTGACGGATAACTGTGCCTGTTCACATAGGTTGAACGCACTTTTTTTGGCAGGGCAGCGGATGCTTATGTAGGATCCGTCAATGCAACCGATCGTGTTGGGCACTCCTGACACCTGTGACGTGAGAGAAAAAGAACACACCTGTAGTGAACTTCTTGAAGTAAATAATCTTAACACTTGAATGCAGTAGTTTTGTTGGTCTTAGCGGAGTTAACTTTAGGTGACACAAGTCTTTTACATGCCAGAACTATGGAATCATTGTACGGAACACCACAGCAAAAGGCATTAGAAATTTTAAGTGCCAGGGGTCCCTTTCAGGGTGTCTACCAATTTCATATTTCTAATTCTTGAATTTCCCAGGTTTTCCATCATGATTCAAAGCAAATTCCATGACTGCCACGTTTGCATGGAAAACACTGTACACTGCAAACAAACCCGAGTAGAAAAAAAAACCGGGCGCTCTATAAAGGTAAACATAATTACCAGACGCACTCAAATGTTCTCAGGGCATGCGACAATTGTGAAAAAACATGTAAATCTGGCCAAAATAAAACCCCTGAGCTAGGCAGTGAGCAAGTCAGCTGTTTTGATGTTCCGAAGAACCAGGAAGAAAACACACAAGTTAAGAGTAACCGCAATGAAGTTTGAAGGTGTCTGCGATCGTTTGACATCGCAGTCAAAGCTGCTGAGAAACTTAGAAGTGGTGCCATTTGGTGGCATTCGTGTAAATGAAACACAGGAGCCTGGCCGGTTCTGCCACTGGAGTAAAATCTATTTTACTATAATGGCTGTAGCCCCGCCGTTTAGGATGTGGATTGGATTTAATTAGATCGACCTGAACTACTGTATTTACTGACTCACCTATTTATATGTAGATTAGATTAGAACTGATTCGACCTAGATTGATGTATTTACTATTGATTTGCGCCGCCGCCT